>JAEQML010056226.1:0-34425 GCA_016904865.1 Pissodes strobi
GTTGCAATGTGAAGGTCCTTAGGCAGGCCCGGATTCCAAAATTTGAATTCGTACTCTTGTGATTATGAACGAAAGTAATTATTTCACCAAATATTCGATAAAGCAGTAGTCTTGCCGATTGTGAAATGGGCCAGTTAGCATAGTGAAACAAACAATAAGGTATAAATAAGTAATACTTATAATAATTATACTTACTTGAAATAGGAAATCCCGGTATTTTGTCTCTACTGCTACAAAACACAACCATACACTTTCGGGATTCTATTTTGGTAGCATCGCCCATTGTTTATGTGCGTATTGTTCAATTAAAACAAAAATCAAAATAAGGTACGCACAAAGCACAAACGTGAACCACTAAACAAAAACTAATTAAGCAACTAGAAAAACTAAGTCCAAAGAAAGTCATTAAAAAGTAAAGTATCCGAATTATCAACACAAAGCGCCGCGCCGGCGCCGTCAAAACGAAACCACGTCAAAGACAAATGCCAAATTCGGTACTGATCGACGCCTGCTGATGAGACGGCAAGTGTTTTAGTGCGCATGACGAAACGGGATCTTCTTTGCTTACGTTTTTCGATTTTGTCATGTGCAGAAACCCGTTTTTTTGCCCATAAGTTGCCACTTTTGAATAGTGCAACAGGCTATTGCTTATCCACTCCTTATACAAATCAATGTATATGACACGAGTGTCTCACGACAGCATTTCCGTTGGCTGCGATCAAGGTAAAATGTTACAAACCTACAAAGAAGGGCGATTCTTTGTGAATGTATTCGCGGAAACACATGCAACCTGCTGTATATTTCGTAAAAAAGTGCATCCAAAGTACGGGCACGTATTACAATAAGTAATATTTCCCTTTTCGCATGGCCCTCCGCTCGCTACCGCTCGCTACGGGGGCTCAAGAAAAGGAAATTAACCCAAACGTAACCCAAGACATACCCAAAATCAAGAAAAAAAACTGTTTGCTAACCAAAACTAACCCAAGACATGCCCAAAATCAACAAAAAAACTGTACAGAAACTTAACCGTAAAAAAATAAAAAAAAAGCAACGGTGGTTTGAACCCGGGCCGCCGCCGATAACTACCGCATTGAGACCTAACCATCTAAACCTCTAGACCACGAACCACGACATCTCATGCTGCAAATCGATTGCATCACGAAAACATCAAATGCGATCGCTCGAGTCAACGCCACCTACACTAGATGGCGCTGGAGACGCTTTTACCTTAATGGCAGCCAACGGCAATGCTCTCGCGAGACACCCATTATATGAGAATCAAATATTTTCAGAAAAACCCTCTGCTCCTAATTCAAATCAAAATTGGATTCACATACCATAGATAAATATATATTACCACAGAAAAATTTAAATCAAATGTCATGATTGTCTTGTCATGATGTGACTTTCCAGATCCTTTACAGGCGTAGACGTCTATATCAACATCGGCCTCTCCTATTGATCGATCCATCTCGTATTACAATATGTCTTCGTGATGCAATCAATTTGTCGCAAGAGCTCTCGTGGTCTAGAGGTTTAGATAGTTGGGTCCCACCTGGACGACACGGGTTCAAACCCCGTTGCTTTTTTTTATTATTTTTAAAAGATTATGTTTCTAAACTGTTTTTTCTTGATTTTAGGTATGTCTTGGGTTAATATGGGTTAGCGCTAGGTTAGTTTCCTTTTCTTGAGCTCCCGTAGCGCGGGAAGGGAGAGGAGGGCGATGCGGATCGGCCAATAGGAGAGGCCGAGTTTGCTATAGTCGTCTACGCCTGTAAAGGATCTTAAAAGTTAAATACTAGTACGTTCTAGTAATTTTTATTTCGGGATCTAGTAAATTTATAAAAATAATTCTGGACCTTAGACAAGGCTTTGCTTTCTTATAAAGACAATGGACAAGGCAACTAAGTACTGGACTGACACTAGGTTTATTTGCGATAGTTTCAAGCGCACTTGAAAGTGAAACTGCATCAAATTGAATCTCGGTCCATAATGTTTATTTCATATAAATTATGAAACTGGCTGGGACACTACCCTCTGACGATATTAAGGGGGTGGTGGCTGGAATCTTAAGTTCAATCCTCTTTGAATCTAGCTTTCTGCTTTAGACAAGGGAAATCTAAGCTTTCTGGGATTGCGGATGTTATGTTAATGTATGGAACTAACTTCAGGTCGACGCAAAAAATGTAGTTTGCCTGTAGCGACCAACACTTATAAACCATAATGACCGTTGGGTGGGCGAGACTGTCTGTTTACTATTTATTTAGAGGTTCGTTTGAATGTCTTCATGGTCCGGTCCCAGCAGTATTAGCGGCGTTCTCAAGATGCATTCCGTCGAAACAATTCAGCAGGACTTTGTTTACTATTTTAGAATATCTAATAGGTAGATTGCCTTCAGCAGGCCTAGTGGTCCAGTGGTCAGATGTATCGCTTGTAATACGGCACCTTGGGTTCAATCCCCGGCAGTGGCAAGGCGTGTTTTTTACCATCTTTTTTAGCATACATTGGGTTAGTTTTTGTTGGTTGCTCTCCCGTAGCGGAGAGCCATGCGTAAAGTGAAATATCAGACTCCTTAAAAAGTAAACAAAAGCTCTAAATCCCGCCCAGTTGTTTCGACCAATAGTAAATGGAATGGAATCTACCGTTCTACGGTTTGTAAAAAGGTTTTTTTTCTTCAATTTGGGCATGCTTTGGGATAATTTTTGGTTAGTGTTATGCAGTAGCTAGCCGGAGCGAGCGAAGCGAGCGGAGGGCCATGCGAAATAACTTATTTATTGCCGACGTTCGGCCAAGGTCGCCGAAGGTAACCAGAAAAGTTCAAAACATACCGCTGTCTGAAGACGCTGGTGATGCTCGACGTTACCCTTGCTGTTTACTAGTCTGATCTGCTTAAAATCTTTTGACGTTCTTTGGCGTATTGCGTAAGGTGTTAGTGCTTAATATAATTTAAGTTATAATGGTTCTTTTTTGTGTGAAATTGGATTGGAATCAGGTAATTTGTCTTGGGTAATTTAGGTAATGTTTGCTTTTTATTAATTTATTATTTTTCTTAATTTTGGGCAAGCCTTGGGTTAGTTTTGGTTAATTCTTGTTGGTTGCTCCGCCGTAGCGAGCGGAGAGCCTTGCAAAGCTTAATACCTAGTCTTTTTTTGCCATTACGCATGTCCACGGCTTTCGCATCGAAAATATAGTGGGAGCGCTAGATCCTTGTCTATTTTGAGCATATATGTACATATATGATTAAACTTTTCAAAGATATCAGAATATCAGGAGCACAGAAATGCAGCACCTCCTGTGTGTATATATACGCCCGGAGCAATTTCGACCATAAGGTATTTATACGTCTGGAGCAGTTAAAAGGTTAATTATTGTGTTAGGGCAAGATTAAATAACAGATTATATATAAACTGTGACACATTCTTTTTATTAATGCACAAATACGGTAACATTTAAATGTATATCATGTGTGTTAACAATATTTTAAAAATATTCGGTAGCCAGTATGAATGAAATATTAAGCATTTTTGGAAAATTAATTTAGTAAATACAGAATTAGTCCTATAAGTCCAAGGTTAACAATTTTGAAAAATAAATTTCCCTAAAAAATGCAATTCATCTGTTTAGTTGACCGATTCATCATTGCGAGTTTAATCGAAGAACTTATTGCCATGATTTCTTCACTTCTGGATGCGTGAATCGACATTATTCAACTTATAATATAATGTCATCAAGAAATGCTCTTAAAAATGATCATGATTGATTTTACACAAAAAACACCAATTAGGCCGCTGCAAATTATACGGCTGTTATATAGTTATCAGCCAGGAAATCATACTTTCAATGTGTACGAAATTAAATCGGATTTGAAGATTTCTTGCTTGGCTGCAGAAATATTTCTTTCATAATTAAACGGGAGATTTTAACAAATTTAGATCAAAATACTCACTGGTGACATTAATTAAAGTAAACTAAAAAATAAAAATGCAAAATGGAACAATATCTGTTATTGACTACTTATTATTATTATTTTTTTTTTGAATAGATATAGAATATGAAATGAGCGCAGCAAAAACAAGCTGATGTTGAAAGTAAAATTTGGCACTCTCTTGTTTTAAAATGAAATGAGCAAAATTAGGTTATAAATAAATACAAAACATATGCATGAACATGTTAACAAATACCTATTAACAAATGTAAAAACACATTTGCCACTGTTTGTCTAATTTTTTGAGCACACTTATCAGTAAAACTTTTTTTTCAGAGGTAGTTTTACTTTATTTTAAAATAAATTGAATATAAATAACTGTACCACATGATCTCGATTTTTGTTCATAGGCATTTCTTGATGTACATTCTAACATTCAAGGAAAATACCCTGTGGACCAAATAAATATAAAGAAGATTTATTGCTTTTGAGTTTTAAACGATATTTAACATTTAAAATTTGCTGTCATGAATATGAAGCTAATACTTTTATGTAATATTATAAGATGACAGAAGTTATGTGGGTTACAATAAAAACATGTATCAGGGTCTGCCTTTACAAGATATAACTTATATAATAATATTTATAATTGAATACTTATCATACAATTGTTAAATCTAATGTATTGTCATCAACCAGGTAAATATAGTAGCAAATTATACGAGGCCCTTGAGAATTATTGAAAAACGGTATTAAATAATTCTTCTGCAATATCTTCTAAAGATTTGAAGTAATTATTTTCTTTAAAAAATTACCACCGATCTATGCTACTATTTTTCTCAAATTTCATCACATCTACAATTTTCCAGGCATCTTAGATAGCTTCTTCAAAACAGAATGAGCACTCCTTGAGTAAATTTACAGACCATATTTCAACATATAACGAATATGATGCTCTAGTAATAAGTTTAATTATGACATACCAACTATAAAAGAATTGTTTAATTTTAATCAAACGCTTCAAATAAAACCAGCCCTTTACAGAAATGAGATTCATTAAATTCTCTAATTTATTAAACGAGCACTCTAGTATTCTCTAATCCAACTTAATAGATATTTCAGTAACTTTAAACAGCTGATTCCAAGAGATTTTGTACCACATACATTTTCTGTTATTTTCAGAGGGTTCCTTTATAATCTTCTGATAGAATTTTTCCCGGTTATAATGTCACCTACAACAGTGCACCAAAAAATTAAATCCTCGGTAAATATCTACCCTTTCTTTAGAGGCTCTGTCTTTTCGGTTTTAAATCATAAGTAAGGTTATTTCTGTTACCAAATAACTGCAAAAAAAAAGAAAAATGTATATCCATCAGCTATAAATTTTTTAGCTCACATTTCAGTGACAAACTGTATAAATACTTATATAAGACAGTATTATATTAACTTTATGACCTATTGACGTTACACTTATTTTTAGTCAGTCTAATAAGGTAACACAGTATTAGTTAATAGTGAAATCAATTATTCTCGAACTACTGCATATAACGGTTAACGTGTAAAGCAGTGATAACAAAAGGCATAAAATGTCGATTATTAAATGGATTTGAAGTAAGTGGCTACATTAACTGTCGCATATTTTAAAGTCTTTAATTTAGAAAAATCTGGTAAAAAAAAATTGATAGATACAAATTTCGTTATTTTTGCAGTTTCCTTTATTGCTCTATACCATATTTAAAAAATCCAACCAATTTTAAGGAAGTTGATGCTCAGAAATTTAATTTCTTAATCCTTTTAATGCAGAACATAAAAATCATCCTAGTATAATTTGCCATAATTTATCTGGTATTAATTTATACAATAATATAAATTATAGCAAGTTTTAATTGATGATATTTGAAATAGTTTGGCAATGTCATAGCCAAAATGTCCTATCAAAAAATGTGTTAACAAAACGATAGAAAAATCACGAATAAACTATTTATATTTAACACGCTTACAATACCAAAAGAAGCTCAAGTTTGACAACCTTCTAAACTTCAGAATCCAGCATAATATACGAGGTTTTTAAAATTTTCGCGTCAAATGACTAATGATCTATGAAACGATAATATATAGTTATTATTCTATAATAGTATATTAAAATACTAGTTTTAAAATACCATTTTTTCGCACGAGCACGAAATTAGGACACGACCCGGGAGTTTCCTAATGTGCAAGTGCTCTAAATGTCTTTTAAAACGTCTGTTTTTTAGCGTTTTTTTTATTTTGAAAATTATTTACTTTTGCGCGGCCATTTGGTGGTTTGTGACGTTTAATGAATACTTTATACAAGGTATTCAAGATATTTTAAGTAGTATTCCTTTATGTTTCCTCCCTGATCAAAATTCCGTTAATACACCTAAGGTTTATGAAGAATTCTGCTTTAACTTTAAACAATTATCTATGTACGAGATGAAGATAATAATGCGAGAAATGAAAAACGTGGGTGGTGGTGTGGATAGTATTTCGAAAACGGTCTTGTGTGATTCATGTAGTGTGATTGGTAATCGTCTTCTAAATGTTGTAAATACATCGCTTTCAAATGGGCAATTTCCAGAGGCTTGGAAGGATCAACGGTGTTTGTGATTTATTTCTGAGAGAAATAAATGGATGTTCTGGCAGTTTCTGGATTTTAAAAGAGCGTTTGAAAAAATCGATAGAACAATTTTATTGAACAAACTTAGTAATATTGATATTGAGCAGAGTTTTGAATCATATTTACAAAATCGTTACCAAAGAGTTAAATATAAGAATTGTACATCTGATCTCTTGCTGGTCGAACATGGGGTGCCGCAGGGAACTGTCTTAGCTCCACTGCTGTTTTTACTTTACATAAACGATATGGTTGAAGTCGTAAAGAACTGTTAAATTGAATTGTTTGCTGATGACGCCATGATATATAAATAATAAATAAATAAAAACGACTTTTATTAATCGAGAATGAAAATTAAATTTTTTGAAAGCATTATGCTTCAGTGTGGCGAAGTCTAGCTACAAGCTATTTAACTTAACCACTAGAAGCAAAAAAAAATGAGTAAATGATAACAAAAGGATGAAAAATTGAGTGAAAACACTAAAAAGCACTTACATACTGTTTAATATTAAGATGCCATATTATGAACCTCGATATGAACTCATCCAACACACTGTATTATTATGTATTCTCATTTACCTTGAGAGTAGGTATTTTTTACATATTTTTTTAAATATGACAAAAGATGGTTTTTGTTTTAAATTAGCTGGCAGGGAATTGTACAACATGATTGCATTATAAACATAACTTTTTTTGAAAAGAGACGTTCGGTGTCTAGGGATTGAAAACACGTTATCATTTCGTAGATTATACCTGTGATGTGGTTGTTTGTACAGGAGATTTTAATGTAAATATCTTAAACAGTAGCTCCGTAGAATGTAAATTTTTAAAGGATATTTTTAATTGTTTTAACTTAACTCAAATAGTTGATAAGCCTACCAGAATCACACCATACAATGAATCCTTAATTGATCTCATTATTGTAAATAACATAAGTCTAATCGTAGATCATGGTGTTTTGCCATGTGATCCAATACGAACGGATCATGAGGCTGTTTTTTGTAGAATAGAATGTGATAAGTCAAAAACCAAAAGTATTGCGGTAAGAAGCAGATATTTTAGGCTGGTCAATTCTGTGGAATTTAGGAGTTGTTTGAAGCAAATTGACTGGCATGACCTTTACATGACTAGTGATGTTAATTCTAAGGTACAAATTTTTAATGACGGATTGTTAGATTTATTCGATGTATTTTGTCCTCTTAAACCAATGAAACTGGGAGACCCCAGACCATTGTGGTTAACTTACAATTTGAAAAAAATGATTGAAATGAAACATAAAGCTTTTAGAAAATATATATCTTTAAAAACACCAGCTAGCAGAGAATATTACACTGAATTAAAAAACTACGTAACTATGGCCTTGAAATCAGAAAAGAGGGCATATTTTACCAGTGAAATAAATAAATTCAAAGGTTCAACTAAAGAATTTTGGAAAAAAATATCAAATTGGAGAATTATTAACAATGAGCCGTTGAAATTCCGCATAGCATCAAAGAACCAAATATTATTAATGATCATTTCATAGACAATGTGCCCCAGGTACAAGTTGACCCAATGGTTGTAAATGACTTTCTCAGTTCATCAATTGACTGCGAACCCTTTGCATTTGGGCTTGTAACTGAATGTGAGGTGCTAAGAGTTCTGAATGGTATCAAAAGCAATGCAGTTGGTGTCGACGAAATATCTATAAGAATGTTAAAAGCTTGCATTCCATATTGCCTAAAGCCACTAGTAAACATCATGAATTCGTCGCTTACAGCTGGTATTGTGCCTGATATTTGGAAGAAGGCTCTCATAACGCCTGTCCCTAAAGTGAACAATCCTGCCACTGTCGGCGAGCTGAGACCAATTAGTATTTTGCCAACGGCATCTAAGGTGTTGGAAAAAATTGTAAAAGCTCAGGTACTAGATTATCTCTTGCCCAAATCAATTATACCAAAATATCAGTCAGGCTTCAGGGCCAATCGTAGCTGGGCAACTGCACTGTTAAAGATTACCACTGATATTGCAGTGTCTTTTGATAGGGGTTACTGTTGTCCAATGGTACTAATAGACATGACTAAAGCTTTCGATACTCTAAATACCGATCTATTGTTGGCAAAGCTAACTTATTACAACATGACAGCAAAGGGTTGGTTTGGCAGTTATCTTCATGATAGGAAACAGGCGGTTAGACTTACTGATGATAATGGTGTTGTGGGGATGTCTGACTGGCGATCTGTGAGCAGGGGTGTGCCTCAGGGCTCTGTCCTTGGGCCGCTTCTATTCGCGGTTTTCACGTCGGATTTAGTTCGGCACATGGACATTGCGGGTACCATGTGTATGCGGACGATTTGCAGATTTATTTGCCGACACCTGCAGGTGACCTGCCTATCGCTTTGAAGTTGATTAATTGTGGCCTGGAGTGTATCTCTGTATGGGCCAATAGGAACTCTCTTTTTATTAATCCTGGTAAGACGCAGGTAATTCTCTTTTCAAGAAATGAAATAAGTATTAATACTCTGACGCCTTTAAAATTAAAAATAAATAACACTGAGATAGAATGGGCAGGAGAGGTGAAAAACCTTGGGCTGTGTATGGACACCAGGCTACACTTTGATACCCATATTAATAATATATGTCAGAAATCTTATTATAGGCTAAAACTATTGTATGAATACAAGAATATTTTACCACAAAGCACAAAAAAAATTCTTACTGAAAGTCTGGAACTAAGTATAGCTTCCTATCTTAATATTGTATATGGCCCATTTCTAACAGAGTTTAACAGGTACAAAATTCAAAAAATACAAAATTCTTGTGTGCGTTTTACCAAGGATCTGTCACGTAGGGACCATGTTAGTCAGCATGTGAGGGAAGTTTATGGTTTGAATATGGCTCAGAGGCGATATATGGGCATGGGCTGTTTGGTGCATAAATTGATGACTATCAACGAACCAACTTATTTATCGGAAATTTTGGTCCAAAGAGGAGACGCTCATTCAGTGAATATACGACACAAAAATACTCTATCTATTCCCCAGCATCGCACTGAATTTTTCAAGGCGTCTTTTTTGTATACCGCAGCTCATGTTTACAATAGCCTGCCTGATGACATTAAAGTACTAAGTTCATCTGCGTTTAAGCATAAAGTAAAGGGATTTGTATCGGAGAGGCTTGTTTCATTGTGATGAGTTTTAATTTTACTTTTTGTAATGTGTAATTTTCCCTATTTTCCTAATTTAATATAGTTTCTTGTTTATAAGCGGTGGTTATGAAAATACGCTTGGCGGTACTTTCCACCTTTGTATGTAGTAAATTTTAAGTGTTGATGCATACAATAAATACTATTTTATTTTATTTTATCTTATTTTATTATTACGTAAACGGTTGTAATGACGCAGTATAAACTTTGCTTTGAGTGGGGAAGGGTGGTTACTTGTTATAAGCTGATGGGTAAAATTTGCCAAATGAAGATTTCTGCGCTGCTCCATGTTTAACCAAGCCAATTCTTTTATCTTTTGAGACACATAATCATATCTTCGGGAACTGCAAACAAGTCTGCAGCAATTATTTTGAACTTTTTGAATACGAATGTTGTAGACAATATACGTATTCAAAAAGTTCAAAATAATTGCTAAATATAGCTGGTAATGATACATTCCGAATGCAGGAGATTGTTAATGGGCTTAAATAATTTGTTTAAATGGCTATGCGAAAACAAAATTTGTCCAAATACATCCAAAACAAAATTTTGTTTGTTTGGGAGGTAAAAATAAATTGAACAATGTAAATGTAGATAATATAAATGTTATAATAAATAATACTAAGATCGACCATGAAAAACAAATTAAATACCTGGGTGTTGTTTTCGACAGTAAACTTACCCAACTAGCAAAATGGAATTCTAAAAGGACTGAATTGTTGTATAAGAGTCGAATAAGGTTGTTTTAAGGATTGTTTGTTTTTATTAGGCCTTTTGTTGCAATAATTTTGTTTTCTAAAGAAAATTGTTTTATTAAATGATTTTATAGTGGCTTTATATCCTATAACGCATTATACGATAATTTCTTTTAAAATGATATAATACTTCATAAGCAGGTTTATACAATATCAAAAATATTATTTTATAAGACCTGCATATCTATTGTATAAGAGTTCTATAATATATTATATAACTAGTAGTTACAACATTATAAAATAGTTACTTAAGCTTGTCTTGTTAAAGATGTATAATGTTGTATAATAAATATTTTATAGCATGAATTGCGCTGCATTATAAAACACTTCTATATGTGCACTTTAGATACTTTACGACTTTCTCTTTTATAAATGCCTTATAGGATAAAACAGTGTATGACAGAATAAATTCGTTCTAAATTGCGTTATAAGACTGAAGTGAACGTAACCTCACTTTTGCACTAAAATATTTAATTTTGATGGATGACAAATTCAATTAAAGTAATAATAAGATTAATTCTCAGTGGAAAAAATTAACAAACACAGTGGCAATATTAACAGAGCTTGTAAGAAAAAAGATCTACAAGTTCTTGTAAGTAATCCAGATATTCTATGTTCTAATTTTAATGGAAGTAGGCCTGATACCACAGAGCTTGAGAACATAATTTCTCCAATCACACAAAACAAATCACATTATAATAATAGGATTAGTATGCATGTTCAAACTCTGGAATCTGAGGATACACAAGCAAACGCAAAATGATATGATCGACGACACACTTTGAGGTTAGGATGCAAGAGATTTTATAAAGGTTGTATAGTGCCGCCAGTCGCACACAACCACGTTAAACAACCGAATGATGCCATGATCATTGATCAGCTGATATCTCTTTAGCTCTCTTGAACTTTTTTGGAGCATGGTTGCCACGTTGACCTAAACATTTTATAGTTGGAAGAGAATTTTACACGTATTGTATTTAAAAAAAAATACGTTAACGATATATTTTTTTAATGTACAGGGTGGCTCGAATTCGTATCTATGTATGGGGAACTCGAAAACCGTAAGAGATACAGTGTCGGTCAAATTAAGGCAAAATTGCGCATTTAGGTGCCTAGCAATATGCCGTTTAGAAATTTTTAAAATTGCGAGTATTTCCGGAGATATCCGGAAAAAACCGAAATTTTTAAAATTCGTTTTATTTTTTTCTTGGGCTTATTTAAAAACGGATTTCAAATTGAATTGCACTTTTGCATTGCCACTTTTTTCGCTCTATCTAATGATGGTATCCAGTTTGAAATCCGACGTTTTGTCTTAAAGGGATCATCATCAACTTTCTTTTTTTAAATACGAACTTAAATTTTTTTATCGTTTTTCAGATGTATTGGCGTTATTAATATGACTACCTATGTGTTTTTGTTTTTTTCTATTTTTTTTTTTCATTTTATTTTTTATTTTTATTGTTATTTTATTTATTTATATATTTTGCTTTGGCGTAATTTTAAATAATTTAAGGTAGGTACTTTTAAAATTTTTATATTCTATAAAAATATTTTATTTTGTTTTTTGTATTAAGTGGAAAATTGGAGCGTATTAAAAATAAAAAATAGTAAAATTATTTCTTACGAGAATATGGCCATGAACTATTACTCAGACAAGTTGCTTAGTGCAAAGATAAAATATTCCCAACTTTTAACCAATTAAAAAATGTATTTAATAGAGAACATCAAAAATTTATAATCATACTACGTGATACTATAGGAACTTTGATGGAAAAACACCTATTGGAATTTTGCTTATAAATAAAATGCACTAAGCAAGTTGTTTGAGTAATAGTTCATGGCCATATTCTCGTAAAAAATAATTTTACTACTGCACTTAATGCAAAAAACAAATAAAATACTTTTATAGAATATGAAAATTTCAAAAGTACCTACCTTAATTATTTAAAATCACTCCAAAGCAAAATATATAAAATTAAAATAATAAAAAAAAATAATAAAAATAAAAAAATAAAAATAAAATAAAAACAGATACTCATAGTAATAACGCCAATACTATCTGAAAAACGAAAAAAAAAATTAAAGTTCGTATTTAAAAAAAGAAAGTTGATGGTGATCCCTTGAAGACGAAACGTCGGATTTCAAACTAGATATCATCATTGGATAGAGCGGAAAAAGTGGCAATGCAAAAGTGCAATTAGATTTGAAATCCGTTTTTAAATAAGCCCACGAAAAAATAAAACGATTTTTAAAAAATTTCGGTTTTTTCCGGATATCTCCGTAAATACTCCGAATTTTAAAACTTTCTAAACGGCATATTGTTAGGCACTTAAATGCGCAATTTTGCATTAATTTGATCGACACTGTATCTCTTACGGTTTTCGAGTTCCCCATACATAGACACGAATTCGAGCCACCCTGTACACCCCCATTATAACCACTCTCTCTTGTGTTTTAATGATGCTACAAGTAAAGTTTAATTATTTATAAATGACAAAACCCTTTTCTTAAAGTAGGTAGTTAGCCTCGGCCCAGGCCGAATTTCTAATCCTACATTGATTATTATCAGCTGTTTTGATAGTTTAAATTCATATTACAATGCAACATCTGGCAACCTCTATTTTTTGGCGAATCTCAATATTATTTACTTGTCAAAAAAAGTTGTATAGTGTCTAAATATTCATTGCTATAAAACAATTTTATCGTATACCGTTTCATTTTACAATGAAACATTATTTAAGACATTTATTTGGCATAAAATTGTTGTATTATAAATCGCCATGTTTAAATAAGGAATTCTTGTATCATTTATCGCCGCTATTATGAGCAATTGAGTTGGAAAACATGAAACTAACTTGAAAAATGTGACTTTATTATTATTTAGAGAATTATATTGTGAAAGAATTGTCATATACAGTAATAAACTATTAAAATCAATTAAAAAAAAGGAGAAATAAAAACAATAAAAAATTAAAAAAAAAAAATGTTTACATGAAACTTAACCAAAATTAAAGCGCTTATTTTTTTTGCCAACCACATATCTACAATCTATCAATAAAATTTTCGGCGCATCAGAATGTGTGCTATCCATACCTTCCAAATAATTTAGCAAAATATCTATTAAATTGCTCTGCCATTTTCACGCTAGAATAATAATGCCACCATTTTGACAATAATGCATGCACATCCTAGATTTATATTATTCACAACACGCTTAAAATATAATTTGGTTCTAATATTCTTCACTAAAAAATAAAATGCTTTCTTAAACTGCTAAATGATAAAATGTTTTCATTGTGATCGCCATAACAGTATTATAAAAAAATATAATGCATTATATAACCGTTTTGTAAGACTTTTGTAGTGCCGCTTTAATCCCATTTTATAGGTGTGGCTACGTGACACACTATAAAACCATTTTATAGTTGCTATATAAATGTATAAACTTTTAACAGAACTGTGTATACTACCAAACTGTTGTATAAAAATGGGCCCTTTTTGGTTGTGTAAGGATCATTTAGTGGTTTTGTAGAACGTTATAAGAATATTAGTATCCTATAAGATATATCTTATAGTTGTTTAAACAAACCTTAGAGAATTTAATTTGCTACTTGGGTAACTTTCATACATATGTGGAATATATAATCAGAAAGATTTCAAAAAAAGTTAGTTTTATTTCAAGGGGAGGCAAACATTTGTCATTAGACACAAAATTATTATTGTATAACAGCATTGCGGCGCCCCATCTTCAGTTCTGTTCGACACTTTTGTATAATTTACCATCTTTTAAGGTTCAACAATTGCAACTGATTCAAAATAGAGCCATGCGAACCATATTGAAATGCAATAAATACACGCCGGTATCAGTTATGCTAAATGTGATAGGTTTATTATCGGTCAATCAAAAGATAATGTTTAGTGTCTACGTATTTTTGTTCAAGATTAAAAATCAATTATTGCCAAAATATATCTATGATAAAGTTAATTTTTTTTAAGAATGTACATAGTTATGGTACTAGAAACTGTAACGATTTTGTATTATCCGGGAAATGTAGAACCAGTCAAATGTTGAACTCTGTTTTGTATGGGGGCATTTATGATTTTAATTGTTTACTCAATACAATAAAGGAGTGTAATATTAATAGTTTAAAAGAATTGGTTAAGGCACACTTGTTATCGTCTTAGTTATGTAAGTTTTATTTATACAAATTTATATGTTTATTTTTATTTTTTGATATGTTCCATATTATTATATTTTTGCCTTCTTCTAATTTTAAAATACGTGTTTTATTATTTTATTAGTGTTATTTAAAATATGTTTTCCCTATTGTTCTTAATATGAAGCTTTTATTCTTAATAAACTTTTTTATTATTATTATTGTGACGTCGTTACTAGTAAGCTCTCTTTCAAGGCGGTGTCACAACTTTTGCTAGGGTAGCCTTGACATAAACGAATTTGTTAATCTCAGTGCAACCAACCTTTAAGAAAATTAAAAACTAGTGACAACACACAAAGGAGTGTACGGCAAATTGTTCCTTAATAAATACCATTGATGATGGACTTACATGGCATGCCCATACAGATACTTTGTGCAAAAGGTTATCTTCAAGTATTTTTGTTTTGAGACAGCTTAGAGGGTTCATAGTTTGTTGAGTGCCTATTATGCATTCTTTTACTCCTGTCATATGGTATAATTCTATGGGGTAATTCTTCGCAGTCAATTAAAGCATTTAGGCTTCAAAAGAGTGCAATAAGAACAATTTTAAATGTACATTGCAAAGAACAATGTAGACCATTATTTATTGAATTAAAAATTCTCATCTTACCATGCATCTATATTCTAAATTCTTTGCTTGAAATTCATAAAAACAAATATCTGTACACCAAAAACTCTGATTTTCACTATTACAATACTAGAAGAGCTGATGAAGTTCGACCTCCTCATTTAAAACTTCGGAAGTCCATTAATAATTCACTGCCGTTTAATTTGTACAATTTAAGAATTTCCACTCGGAGTTTAAGTTTTAAATATTAAATTGTGTATTAGAAATAACCTTCTGAGTCATGGCTTCTACAGTGTGGATGAATTCATGACTATATAGTTTCCTTTTTAATATTTTACGATGTTTGTGTATAGTGTGCTTTTACTTTTATGTTTAAGGTCACTTTTAACCAATTATTCATAACTTTTAACATGTTAGTATTTCTTTAATCTTATGTGACATATGTAAAACTGTAAAGTTGTAACATGAATAAATATCTTATCTTTAATTTCTAAATCCCTTGATAGCCATATACAGGGTATTTTTCTAGATTTTATTATTCCATTTTCAAGGATCAATAATCATTGATAAATTCCTTGTAAAAAAAAATTAGTGGCGCCCTACCTTAACTGACAAAACCTAGACCCACGTCTTTAAAGAAAATTGAATCCGCTACGTAAACTTGGCATATGGTTACATATTTCACACTCAATGCTTAAGCCTGGTGACAGCTCTTAAATTCTAGTTATTTGGAGATTTATTTTAAAATAAAAAATTAGAAACAAAATTAACAGTATTAGATTCCTGACTTATCCGTCTATATAAAATCTGATGAATTAATTAAAATTAAGGTATGCTTATTTGCCACTTATACACTCCTTTGGGTGTCGAAATTATAACATTATGAACGCAAAATATAGAGCGTTACAATCAATATACTGCATGGACCTCAGCTGTTGCTTGGTACGTTCTCGGAACAAAAATTTTACGCCAGTCGTGAAGGCTTGCCTGCTTAAATATCAAAACTTCAATGAAAAATGTATTGCGAACAGTGCATAAACTGTCTACGGTACATGTTCAGGAACAAAATATGACAAGCCACATAAAACACAAGAATGCCCCAAGCACCTTACCGAAAAACGCTTCCCACCAGTTGGTTAGACGAACATCCCGCAAACTTCATAGGGGCGTCCCAAAAAACAGGTTCAAACACCCTACCAAAAATCTACTGAAAAACATTCTGCAATCTTCATAGAATGCCCCAAAAAACGTAAAACCGATCCACCTTCCAAAAAAGATTTGCGGAAATTGTGTAAAACAATACTCGTACTCCTGAATCCAGTCGAAAACCTCTAAAAAATCCCAACATCGTAGTTGGTAAAATATAGTTTTAAAATATCGAAGAGCTTCTTATTGGTGGTGCATTCTATGACGTCTCAGAGTACAGGGTGTTCCTTAGTGGCGTGCTAATATATCAAGGTGAGATTCTTCAGATTCATTTATAAAAAAAAGAGTTCATACAGGGTGTTTCAGAATTGAATGCTAATCCTTAAGGATGATAATCTTTGGGTGATTTTAAGAAAAAAATGTCATATAAACATAGGTCCGCAACCGCCATATTTTTGAGATACAGGGTGTTGAAAATTAAAAAAAAAAAATCGGTTTTATCCCAATATTTCTCAAACCGCTGTAGATATTTCTTTACATTTTGCTAGGTATTAAGTACGTATAAAAATAAATTTTTTTAAGCAAAAGATTTTTTTTCAACTCCAATTAGTATATTTTTAAACGAAAAAATGAAACGCCACTGTTTTTTTTTTCAAAATAAAACTTATTTTCATAATCTCTTAATAATCTTAACAGTTTTCGATTAAAAAAATAAAATGCATTTATCTGCACGGTCATAAATCCTAAATTTTGTATAATGTAGTTAGAATATTTTTCTTTGATTTACGTTATTCAAAATTTAGGAATTAGGAAAGTACAGATAAATGCATTTAATTTTTTTAATCGAAAACTGTTCGTCGTACAGAAAAAAGTCAAGAGGACATTCTCATTAAGAATTAATAAGAGTTTGCGAAAATAAGTTTTATTTTGAAAAAAGCAGTGGCGTTTCATTTTTTCGTTTAAAAATATAAAAGGGCATGTTAGAGGTAGTGATTGGAGTTGAAAAAAATCTTTTGCTTAAAAAAATGTATTTTTATACGTACTTAATACCTAGCAAAATGTAAAGAAATATCTACAGCGGTTTGAGGAATATTGGGATAAAACCGATTTTTTTTTAATTTTCAACACCCTGTATCTCAAAAATAAGGCGGTTGCGGACCTATGTTCCTATGACATTTTTTTCTTAAAATCACACAAAGATTATCACCCTTAAGGATTAGCATTCAAGTCCGAAACACCCTGGATAAATATATTTTCGCAATGGTTTAAATAATTTGGTATAGGCTGTTGAACTTTTATTTTTAAATCATTATTTTTTAATATCCGAAAGTTTTGGTGTTATATTTGGTATGAATGATGGAATGTTTCATTTGAGTTTTAAATTTAAGTTATTGTAGTGGCTAAATGCACTCGATGCAAAGCCATAAACTAGACAAAAAAAAATAATATATCCGAAAGTGCTTTAGACATTATTTTCAATTTTGGTACGTGTTAATAGGATATAAAACCACATAGTTTAGTAAGAAGTTACACCGTAATACGCCACCAACATTTCATATGAATATTTTTTTCGATTATCCTCGTGAATTCTACATATCTCTTCTCGTAGGATACACCGTTCCCGACTAAAATAATCACTTTCAAATTGGTTGATTTAGCAGTATTAACGAATAATTTTTTAACTCATGTTTCTTATGACGTGCCAATATTTGGGGCCGTGATTCCTCAGGTCATTTTATGAGCAAAAGTATGTGAACATACAACGGTTTCATTATGAATTTTTGTTAAGATTGATAATGATTAGTGGCGGAGGAAGAAGTCGAAAACAAAGATAAATTAAACATTTATCATTTATTTAAAGATAAGGTGTATTCTTCTATTTTTCTCATAGCAGAATAGCTCAATTAATTTGTTGTGGAAATCAGGAATGGTCTGGAAAAACTGTTTTTCGATTGATAAAAGTTATTTCTCACAGAACAGCAACGCAGCCATTGATATTTCTCGTAGATGTTGTTAGAAAAAACAACTAAGCAAACATATACGAGAAATATCAATGAATGTGTGGTTGTTCCGTAACAACTAAATTGTTTTGTTTATCATGTCACAATATAGACATAACATGCAAGCAGTTTTATTAATCAAGGTATCCAGTCCATTTCTGATTTCGACAACAAATTAATTAGTAATTCTGCGATGAGAAAACAGAAGAATGGACTTTACCAATGGTAAGTTTTTACTTATTTTTTTTTTTCGAGTTCTCCCTGTGAAAAACTTATGAGTGGCCACTGATCAATATCCATCACAATAAAAATTAATAAACTTTGTATGTTCATATGAACATTTGGTTATAAAATACCTGAGGAATCACACTCTCAAATATTAGTCATTAAGGAATATGTGTTTGCAAAAACTTAAAAGTCTAACGTAAGAACACTTAAAAATCCCTTGTATAATATGCCGGCAAGTTTAATATATTAGAGTATTTAAATATATATATACAATAAACTTCAGCAAGAAATTCTACATTAAATAACATCAACAGATATTTTTTTGAGGTTTTGTATTGTTTTTTAACATTGAGTTCTCATATCATGCAATATCATGATTTAGTTGCCTATAAGATTGAATTGCATAAAGTTTTGGAAAATTGGGCATGAATGCTCGCATTTTCAACCTCATACACAACTATGGAAATACATTTCACATCGTTAAAATACACATTTATTTTTCCATTTAGTATAATCGAGATTAAATGTAGGTTATTTTTTAAAAAATTTGGGCTATCCCTCATATCTCATAGTTTGCAGCGCGTTCACAGTATAAACAACAATATATAAATACGTATCAATATTAAAACTAATCTAAAGATCACTAAAAGAATATATACAACTTAAATTCTCAGTATGAGTAAATCTTAATAATATCAATTATCGTTTGTTACTTTTACAAAGCGTATTAGAAAACAATTGTTAATTATTTTCCAATAAGCTCTGTACAAAAACTGAACCAAGCATTCAACTGCACGTCACATTTTATACACTTATCAAAATTCATTAAAAATTAACATTAAAAAAATCCTTTTTACACTATTCTATGTTTCATTATATACAAATTGCAACTAAATATTGTTAGGAATATATATATTTTTTTAAATTGAAAAATCATTCAAAGTTCAGTACAATAGTTAAAAATATTTCAAAATTCCGTAATTCTATAGTTAAATGCGATATCACTACAGTTTTCAGCACAGACCTATTTTACTGCGACCATATTTTTCTCAGTAATTTCAATTCTATCAACTTTCTCTTTGCCCACGCATCCAGGAAAATATCAAAATAATTTCAGAGAAAATAAAATTCAAGCAATTCGAAATTATTATTTCGCGGTACTCTATAGGAGGGCAACATTAATAAACTTCAATAATGACAGCATCCCACTTACATTGTGTTTGAAAAGTGTTTTAATAATATGACAGAGTAAAATAGATCCGTACGGCTTTTTTTAAACAATAATATGGCTTCGTTCGCTATTCTAGTGCAGTTGCAGAAACGTACCCAGTACTATTAGTGCGTTCCAAATTATACGATGGGCAAGAAACCGAGTTTCAAACTAAATGTAAAAATCCTAAATAAAAACAATAATTATGAGATGTTTGATATAGTGAGCATGTCTAGAGGTTAGAGGATTCCCTGGCATAAATAATACGATCTTGCCTAGGGTATTGTACTTTCCTAATGTATTACCAAAATCGTGCAGACTAGAAATAATATCACTATAAAGAAAGTACCATAAAGGAAATCAATCAAAACAACAAATAAAATGTTTATGTTTCAAATTGAATCAATAGATAACTAAGGGTACGTTACTGTGCAATCGTTAAAACACAAATTACATATAAAATAAGAACAATTGTACAGAAGGCAAGTAAAACATCTGACAGTATAAAGAAATAGACAAAAGTAAATATAACAAAAAAATAATTCTAAGGGGTTGTTGTTCAATGTGAAGGATTAAGGAGTTGATGATTTATGGAAGTGGTACGTCAACCTTGACATAATTCACAGGGAAGTAGCCGGTACGACCACCAACACTGCCTTCAAACCAGTTCTCATCGATTTTGTTTAAAAGAGTAATTGAGTCGTTTTCCTAAAATAAATACATTTATCGTCACAAATATGCAAAAACTATGACTGTGTTCTATAATCGAAAAAAATCCAAACATGTTTGAATAAAGCCTTTTAACAAAAATAATTTCTGAAAAATATTTAAACAATTTTACATGGTGTTGCAGTTTTGAGATATTTTTTATTGTGTAATATGCCTTATCCTTATTCATTCGAAAATAGTGGCTTTTTAGTCAACTAACCCAAACTTAACATGGGCAATTCCTGAGAATTTATTTTAGGGTAAGTTACCAAGAGAATATATAGAATTTTAGGATTTAGAAGTGATAAATATTAATAAAAAGTAAAGAATATGTATTTTTAAGTTTCTTTAAAACATTTTTTTATTATCGCCTCTTAGTGAGTACAGCAATTTGTCCATTAGGTGATTTCGTTTTTTGTTTGTGAATGTAACGACATTTTAAACATGGAGTAATATATCAGAAACAAAACATACACCATAACAAAATAAAACAACTTGCTACATATATAAACTAGAGATAATTATATTTTGTTTGTCCTTATCAGAGACAAACCACGAAGAGAGTTAAGTAAACTAGAAAATTTGTCCTATTCATGCCATCTCTTTACTTAATGCATTTCCGTATATCTCTCTCCTTATCTAGCATCATGAAAGGTGATTGTAGATGGAGCCAAAGTCGTGTCGACGCTGTTGCAATTTTCTACAGTGACTTTATACAAGACAGTGGCGACAATCGATGTATCGATTTTTATTGGCCGGGCTAGTTTTGCCTCCTCATGGCGGACGAGGCAAAATTTTCTCTGTTTACCTCTTGAGAACGTGTTCTTTCGTATCTTGGTTGTCTCTTTTTCCTTATAAGAACGTAGTTATTGGTGTAACTTTACTTTGTTGTAAATATAGTGTTAATCCAGGCATATTAGGATTTCACCTCGGAATGAGAAATAGTCGGCTATAAACTTGTAAAAACCTTTATTTTGGCACCCTAAAACTTGTCTCAAAACCTACCTATCGTAGGGTGTCCGCGTCTTCAGATATCCCAAGGTCAAAGGTAAAAAAATCGATTTTTTACACATTTATTGCAAATATCTCGTTTCCTATGGGTTTTATGCTATTTATATTCATTATAAATATTGTAGAGGATTAAACTTTCTACAATTTTTGTTTTAACATTTTTTTTATATGTTGAACCATTTTCGAAATAGAGGGCAGAGCACGCGCAGTGTTTAACTATTTAGAGTATCATTCGAGGTCAGCCTGTAATCCCGATTAAAAACATGCTGTATAAAGTTTATAAATTATTGATAAATATATAATTCTAAATAATTTGCATTTTTTTCAACTCGAATTTAAAATAGTCAAATATTCGAATACAATTCCGAGTCCTAATATAAATACTAGAAACATTCTAGTCATCTAATGATAATTAATAAATTAAAACTTTAAGAGGCATCTTTCTTCATAAAAGTTATTTACTTAATTGCCAAATAACCTACAGCATAAGAAATAAATAGTTATAACTAATTATTCTGTTTATTTAAAAAAAAACAAGCCTAAATTTTAAAAAAACATTATTAGTTAGTGTAACATATAGCATAACAATAATTATTATTAAATTTGCAAACTGTCCTAAACACACATCTTTTATTCATAACGGTGATATTTTATCGCAGCTCTCCGGATTTTCTATAAAACAGACTAAATTAAAAATTCGTTTTACTCACTGTTTTATGATTTTAATCATATTTTATAGGTAGATGTCTGGAAAATAATTAATTTGAAAGAAAATATCTGAATATCATATGCTAATAATACAAACCCGCCATAAATTTTGCCTCCTAATGGCGGATGGGCGGAGCTAAATTGCTGCTTGTCTTATATAAAGTCACTGTAGGATTTTCTGTCGTTTGGCGTCATCTTTTAACGAGGGATTTAAATTGATTTTCTCGATAAACTCTTCATAAACCGATAATTTAAATGAACCATATTTTAAATTGTTTAATAAGTTAAGGCGGTCAGAAAGACAAAACGAGAGAAGGAAGAGTATCGATATTCTTGTGGAATAATGCGTTATTTTTACTTACCTTAAAGCTTAATTCGCCAGGATTTTCGGCGTCAAAATCGTAGAGAGCTGTGCAACTGGGCTGTTTAGTCATTGGAGTTCTGGCAGGAGATTTCATCGGGGACGGCAACGGAGATGCTATACATGATCGAATAATACTAAAATTAGTCATATTAAATTTTAAGTAATTATTTAAAATGTTTATAAAACAAATATGCTTTTAACGAAAATTCCCAATTTTGTGGCGTAGACGAATTAATCATTAGGTTTGTTCTAGCATGAAATTTCGGACGGTTTGAAGCCATCCGGAGTTTAGCGCATAGCAATAAAAGCGAGGCTTATATCGCTATGCGCAAACTCTGGATGGCTTCAAACCGTCCGCAATTTCATGCTAGAACAAACCTATTATTTGATTACGCTAAGATTGCTAACATTCATTTGCTAACATTTAAAGCGAAGAAACCATATAGGGGCTACAAATATCTTAGAATTGTGCAATGCATTCCAAATTAGTAAAATAAAGCAAATAAAATTCTAGGAATCTCATATGTGCTATCCTCTCAAGTTGGACGCTTAAATGCAACCCTACATCGAGTGATATTGGGAATAGCAAGGCAATGAAATAAGAATACTAGTAGATATTCATTATTATTAATTATTTGGACTTAACTGGCACATCCTTTGTTACACAAGTGTTTTCTAAACAACTGTCTGTTACTGCCGTTATGGGGCTGATCAAATTGCCTATCGCTTTGAAGAAGCACCTACTCAGCATCCACAAAACATTAAAATATTGTACTTACAACTTTTAGGAGAAGCTGTGACAGCCTTTGTGACTAAGATAATTTATTTATTAACATTTAACAAACAAAATACGAGATTTTAAAAACACGAAACACTTTAAGGTATCCCGCCCCAAGACAGATCTAAAGAAAATGCCCACAAAATCCAAAAGACAAAATTCACTTACATAAGATATCAAACAGGCATGTTCTGAGCATGGAGTATTAGACGTTTTGCATTTGGGTGGGACATAAAAATCTATTTTCCCGGTATAACAAACAAGCTTACAATACCATTCATTATGAAGAATGCGATCCGGTTTCCCAACAGGCTAGATTTCCCCCTCATTTATATTTGCCCGTCAAGAGTATTTCATCATACAGCATATCTGGGCGTGGGCTTATTGTTAGCAGTTCTTAAAATAACGAGAGCTTTGGAATAACAATTGGAACACCCAAAAGAATAAGGAAGTGTATTTGTCAAGGTTGGTAGAGGATACTACGTTGGGGTTTGGAACCTTCGGCAATATGCACTAAAACAGAGTTTTATCCACAATACCGAAACAGAATTTTTGCACTCGACGCGCGTTTCGCTAACCATGTTAGCATCATCAGGAGATGATTTAAAACTTTAGAAGTTTTAATCATCTCCTGATGATGCTAACATGGTTAGCGAAACGCGCGTCGAGTGCAAAAATTCTGTTTCGGTATTGTGGATAACACTCTGTTTTAGTTGGTAGAGGATGGTTGCCCGATAACTTATCCGATCGATTCGTGACGTCATCTGTTGAAAGTCCACATTCGAGAACATAGGGATGGCACGGTTTTTGTGGATTTGCTCAGCTATTTTTCAAGATAGAGATATAAACCCGGATATATTTATTATCAGGAAGAAAATATCTTTTTAAAGACCTAATAATATACAGAGTGTTCCATTGAAAAAAACACTTTAAAGGGCCATTGGCCAAAAGTTCGTTTAAAAAACGTGGAGTATGCGAGTTATCTGAATTGCTAGGTATATCTATAAAATAGTATTAAATAAAGGTACTGGGTATTATTTTTAGTGATGAGCGAGACTGAAAAAGCAAGACCAAGACCAAGACCAGCTCCAAGTCTGCAAGACCAAGACCAAGACCGAGCAGTGCAAGACCAAGACCTAGTATTGCTAGAATTACGCAAGACCAAGATCTAGCATGCAAGACTCTTGCGGTCTTGCGTTTTTTTCGCAATTTTTGTTTGTTGACATATTGCCCTTAATTCTGGGATCGAAATTGTTGGGTCGAAATATGGAGAGAAAACGTTCTATAAACGTTTGTCAAAAATCATTTTGTTTGTCAGATACATGCAGGGAAAGTTAGACAGTATTCACTATTTGTATGTAATTGAATAACAATGTATTTATTTAAAAAGGACAGTCATTTTTTTAAGAAAATTATACTCATAATTACATAAATCTAATTTGGATTTTATTAAACAAATTACACAAATGTCAATACATTTGCCCAAGCGTTCTTGCAATAAACAGGGAGGTAGTGACCAATTTTTGGATGTGATTTTGGCCAGTAAGCCCTTTGGAGGCTATAATAATATGCATATTCTAATGTTATAATGTGATAAATTGAAGCATCATTCTAGGTTCTTCACATACAGTGTGTCTGAAAAGGATATGAATGTATTTGGTATCTTGAAAACTATAATAGATAAAACATTGATTAAATGGGGAACGTAAGATATTTAATTGCTAGTTCAATTCTGCTATGATATTGATATAAGATGTCAGTCACATCTTATAACAAGTATACGTTTCATGAATTTGTTTTTCTTTTAACATACTTTATCATTAGAAACCCTTTCTGTTATTTCATTTCGTTAACCCGCTTTTTGTGTGTTGTTTTTTTATTTATTTATTTGTATTTTATTAAACAAAGATAGTACTTAAGAAAGGTTTTGTTTTTGGACATAAGGCATGTTTTTTTATCAAATTGTAAAAATGAACTAAATATTCTAAAAGTAGCTTTCTCATCTTAACAGAGCCCCGATAATGAGTTAATATAATTCGAAACGTTGGCAAGAAATAATAATTTGTTTTCATGATACCTAACTAACACCACTTAAATTATACATTTTGGTCATCATCTTTACTAATTTTTTGTTGAAAATATCTCGACAACGAAAAAAGATGGAATCATTATTAAAGCAGCATTGAACTAGAAATTAAATAGCTTACAACTTTTCCATTAAACCTATTTTCTAGCACTTATAGTTTTCAAGTTCCCAATCCTATAATGGGTGAAAAAAAGTACACTTTACCGCACCACGCGGAGTAAAGAAAATTGTTAACGAATTTGGCGTTCGCTGAGAAATGCATAAAACAAATAACACCTCTAAAAACTGATGTGCAGTTTTTCATTTAGCAATAATAATTTTGGTTTATTTCAAAACCCAGCTAAGGGGCCTGCTAAGAATCGATTTTTATAGAAGGACGTAAAATCCAGTGACTAATATATATTTCTTCAAACTTATGAAATTTTATTATATGACAATATTCTAAAAAAATATATCAGAATAACTGCATCAGATTATCAAGAGAGATAAATATTTACATTTCAACTCAATTATGGGCAACCATGTATTAAAAAATGAAATGCACGTTTAAATAAAATAGTTCTTGTGTTAACACCGCAATTTATAACTGCAAATACACAGGATGTTTCAATATTAGACGGCAAACTTAAACAACTTTTACTTAAAAAATTACCTGATTTACTAGCTAAAATTTGAGGCCGTGGTCTTTAATAATGAAAAACCAAAATTTTCATACTGACAAATACTGTCCCTTTCTTTAAACCTTTATTTACTTTAAAGAACTTTAAAAACTTGGTTTTTAATTTTCTTTGTAAAAATTGCCTCCAGCGCAAGTGCAAGACTTGCAAGAGTCTTGCAGCAAGACCAAGACCAAGATTGGACCTTGCAAGATTAAGACCACTTATTAGACTGCAAGACCAAGACCAACCCGGTCTTGGTCTTCGTCTTGCATTTGCTCATCACTAATTATTTTATTGGTACTAAAATTAAGGTAGGTGAAAGTCAAATGCTTGAACAATAAATAATTAAACCAAAATGACCAAAACAGTTTCAAAACCTAGCACAAAGCTCCACGTATAATAAGGAGACCTTTAACAGTGTATTTAGCAGTTAAAAATAAGGCAAAAAGTCTATATAAACTTGTGTCTGAAAATGCACAGTTTTTAAGACACAGGCTGTTAAAAGTATTTTTTTTTTAATAAAAGTGCTCTATTCGCAGGCAAATGTTTTCTAAAACTAAATAATTATTTCCCAAAACTTAGTCGACTACACTAGTACACGCCTACACAAAATGTTTATTGAAAACTCTTAAAGAACCCTCAAGAGCTGAAAATTACCCAAAAAAGCAGACGCGAAGCAAAATAAACACAAACCTAGCAGTAAACGCTACTTCTACTTCCGATCGATTTCAACAACTGACGTCGAGGCTTTCCCTTTCCGTCTGTCGCACCCAAGTTATCGGGCAACCTATCCTTTACCAACCTTGTCAATTTTTTGCTAAAATAATATTTTCAGAATAAATAGGCTTTAACTGTATTTAGCGAAGTTTGTGTTTGACGTGTTAACGTATATCTAGCCAAGTGCGAGCCAGATAAGCCCAAATGATCTGAAAGCAAAAGTACTGTCATTCTTATTTCAAACCCTTTTAGAAGCCTTAAAATGATATGTGCCATCTCCGCAAGGCATGGCACACCAATAAATTAATATGCAAGAGTTAGTTTCCTGCTATATATATGAAATTTTGATTTTTACTCCTAAGTTTTTTCGGATAGCCGATATATCCAAGCATAATCAAATAACCATAAATGTTTAAGCCTCATAAATATTTATAATAGCTATAGAAATAACTGCAAAATCAAGGGAAACCAAGCATACTACAAATTTACGATTTTGACAAGAATTTTCCCAAAAAAAGAATTATTATAAAAAGAGAAACGCTTATTTGGGAAATGAAACAGATTGAAATTTCATATTTCAGGAAAACCTATTTTCTGTTGTAAGCTCAATAATTGGAAAAGTATGATGTTGCCAAAGTCTATAAAGAAAACGAAAAAAAAAAAACAAATTATTTAGTTTACTTACTTTAATCTAAGAGAGGTACAATAAAAAAAATTTAATTGAACTCCCATGATCTGTTTATTGATAGTTGTTAACAACGTTTTGGACCTTGAAAGTTTTCAAGTAAAAGCATTCATGGGCGAAACATCATGTAATTTTAAATGGTCTGAGGCTAGATTAATCCGGAGATAGGACGACTTGCAGAGAAATTTACATGCATCGTAATAATAAAGCATTTAAATAACTTAGTATAGATATTTCTAATATAAGCTTTAGGCTCTGCCAAGAGTAAGAGGAAGGAATCTTTTAAGTATATATAAGCCATAATATTAAATCCTCTGTTTGCAATTGCTAACTTCCAGAAACGCTATTGCCAAAAATGTAATGAATAATTACAATTATTAAGAAGATACAAAAACCTTAACTACAGTACGTCTAATTGTCGTTAATGGAAATGGAATAAACATATTTTCTAATAATATTAGACATAGTCCAAAATCATTTATTTCAATTCTTAATCCACACATCCAAACTAGGAACCATTAGGTGCCAAGCTGGTTATTCCATTTGATCAATACTGTATCCGACTAGGTTTTATTGCATAGGAAGATAGATTTTCGAGACCAAAAAATGTATTATTTAGACGCAGAATGAGTTTCATTAGGCTGCACAAGGTTAATGCAAAGATGAAGCTGAAGGTAGCACGCAACGGCTATTACTACAAAAGCAAATAAATTTAAACCTGCTTAAATCTAAAAATTCCTACGTGTTAGCTAAGTATAACTGCATTTAGAAAATGCGCAATATACGTCTATCTACATTTAATAAGATTAAAGATTTCTTTGGAATATACATGTGTATGTGTATATATTATGTGCATAATTTTGTCAGTAAAGATATGGAACATGAGAAATTTCGAAACTAAAATAATTTCGTTAGATCCTTACTAAACCATATTACTGTAATGGATGTCACATAAAATGGCCTTTTCAAATAAGGTTGTTATAAACAAGTACATATACTGCATTTCAATAAATTATGAATTAGCTCTCAGACAATAATTGCCTCAATATTCTATGCAATTGCTAAATATATGCCTGAAAAATGTAATTAAAACAAGGAAATCAGTATTTTATCAAGCAATATGGACTAATGCACATAAAATACATTATATATTATAACAACTCTGAGCTGCTGCGAGGGGTGTTCCCGATTCACATTTCTAGGACTCATATCATTATATCACATGATTGAATCTCAGGAAATTTAAAACAAAAATACATTAGATATATACAATAACATATAAATAAATAATATTTTGGCTCGTGAATGACAAAAGTACCACTGAACCAAAAGATTAAAAATAATCGTTGAAATACAGTATATAAAAGTAAAAAACTGGTTTATATACAGGGTGGCCAACTAAGCGAGGTAAGCGGCTGAATATTGAAAAGTATGTCGCACAACTTCAAAAAAAAAATCTTATTAACAAAAATGGCCATAAGAGATACCGCTAGATGGCGTTCTTTGACAACTAACCAAATATTTCCGATTTTTTTCGAAAATTTTAAATAAAATGATGTAAAATTTTTAACATTGCTAGAAAGACGACAGAAAATCCTAAAAAGGGGTGAAAACCGCAATTCTCTAGATTTTTTTAAAACGGAAATATTATTATTAATATAAAAATCACTTAAAGAGGTCTCCAAACGAATCCGGGTAGGTATTTATTGTAACGGAATATATGATTATTCCGCTACACTAAAAATTCAGTTCAATTACGAATGATTTTCGATATTTGGGATTTCAGTTGCCAGTGACATCTATTCGCGAATGGGTTTATTTCGTGTGGTTGGCTGTTTTACGAAGCGCAGTACACTATTTTATATCTACAATTCATAAATTTAATTTACTATAGATTGCTATATTTAATATTGGGTATTTCTATAGGCTTGACGCTGCGTGATCTATAGTAGTAATCACATGATATAAATTAACCAATAATACAACGGCAAGCAGAATTTGTCGAACGTCTTAAATTTTGAAAGCGAGATCGTTTATCTTGTGTCCAGACGTTTGACGGGTAGGTGCTAGTTTTTAATCTTGAAATATTTTATTTATCTTGCAGTATATTTAACTAATTATTTAATTTTTAAATAAATAATTAATATTTGTTCATGATACGTTTTAGTCTTATTCGAGAATCTAGCATTCTTATATTACATTTATATTTAGCTTACTTCCTCAATAATCTTAATTATTGTCGTGACCGTTGGGTAAGGATACCGATTTATTGGTGAATAATTGCGTCCCTCATTAGTCAAATTCGTGTAATTTGAAAGAGGCTAAGTCCAGATTTACGGAGAACGTAATTATTTCATCGTGTAGTGGTCACGCACATTATTTTACGTATTTCCAGTCAAATAGAACAGTATTATTTGGGTGAATTCTCCGAGTAGATTCTATATATTCCTGCAAAGGTAGTAAATTGAATTTTCAGTAGAATTTCTCCGACATTTCCCTCATAGTATTGCTGGTTTAATATTTTTTCTTTTCAGGCTCATTTAACTAAATTTTCAGTTTATTTGTTACAACAAGTATAATTATTAGCACTCGCCCTGGCTCGTCTCAACACTGAGGTACCGACATTCTTTGCATTTATGAGAGGTTAATCTCACATATATGAAATTATCTTTTTTTTTATCTTTTATCGCAATGCGAGATAGTGATTATCTTATCTTTATCTTTAATTAATTGAGGCGTAATTACGCTCAATTATCGTTTGTGTGCCAAGGGCCGAAATAAAAAAGTAATAGCAATTACTTATTTTGAGTTATATGACTTGTTATTAGAGGTTGTACCTCTATTTTTCTATTTATTATTTTCAGTCATTATTTCTTTTGAATTTCATATCTTAAAGTAAAGAAAATGATATGTTGAGTAACAGTAGTGATTTATATTTTTGCTCAACTTAACATTGTAATTTAAGTTTCTGATTATATCTGCTTTAACCAGTAAATTTTCAATTTGTTGATTGCTTCCTCATGTATTTCACAGTGTCACTGATGTTCACATGATGTTTCCCTGAATATTATTTAATTAGCGATATACATTGGTCTAAGACTAGGTTATTTTCTTTTGCATGTATTCAACATTGGCTGGAAGAAAACATCGTGCTTGGCAAGTAGCAGGTGATCGTCCACTTGATGTGCACGTGTTCTGAACGATTCGATACGTTAGGAACCTAGGAAGATAAGACCAAGAGACATTAACTTAGGAACAGGCAGAAGCGGTTCCAGTAGAGGTCCCAATACGATCGCATGGTTACAGAATAGTTGGACAAGCTAAGTATTAGCCAATCAGAAGATAAACATATTGTAAAGACCAATAATAATGCTTTATTTATTCTTTTTTTTTAATCTGTCACAATTAATTTTAATTCTCATTATTAAGTCAATTTATTCATAAACTTTATTTGAAATAATTTCATCAATTATATTTACCATTTGATTATATAGATTTCAATTTTTCAAATTTCATCAATCGTATTTGTAATTTAATTGTAAAATTAATATATGTTGTTTTGAAATTTAACTCTTTAATTTATCGCAAGATAGAGGTCTGGGAGACATTGCGAATTATAAGGGCAAATTTCTGATATTCTTATCTTTATATTTATTTATATTTAAGTGTTCATTCAGTTCGCATTGTCTCTAGGAACTCTGGCGCCCACAATACACAAAAAAAATCTCTGCTAATAAGAGAACGTCGACCGACGCCCTAAGGAAAATAAAAACGAGTCTCATGCATACAAAATGGCGCACAATGCCATACTTAATTAAATAAATTAACTTTCGTTACAAATTGACGCAATACAATATCATTGCAAAGCAGCGCCCAACTAAAGTATTTCGTTACATTATAATCTAGTAAGTAGACTCTGGACACAAAAATTTGTCTATTACATACAATATTATGGAAAAGGCGACAAGAAATCCTAAAAAGTAGAGCAAACAGCATATAGATATTCATTTAATTATCTATTATGGAAATAAACCTGTTTGCCACGTGCTACCTTAACCTTATGTCAAAAAATCAACTTTCCAAAGTCGAATATTTACAAAAAAAAACATTTGTAATATGTAGTACTAAGAATACAAATATTTGTAATAATTTCTTATTAAAACTAAAGTGAACTCTATATACTAACGTTACTGGAAAGGAAAAAAATAAGAAAAGAAAGGAAATTTCATATTTCTGAAGTATTTCAGTAATGTGTGACTTTTAAAACGTTTTTCCTGCGGGGCTGTTCAGGATCACCATATGAAATAATTGTCCTCCTTTGGTTTCACGAAAGGGTGACAATCCTGGAATGATTTATTTTTCTACCTCTAATCTAAGTCCCCCCCCTCCCTAGAATAAATCCTAAATCTGCCCCTGGTTCACTGTAAAACGAATACAAAAAAATTGACAGAATAATTAAAATAACAGTTTAGGGTCTTAAGTGCTCGGAGTGTCTACATCACGCACTGCTCGAGCCTTTCTCGAGTAGAAAAACGGCAGATTCTACTTCCCCCCTTGAGAAGCCACGAATTGCCTCTTGAATTCTGATCTTCATATTATCCCTGGTCAATGGCCTGGTTTGGAAAACAAGATCTTTTATTCGATCCCACAAATAAAAGTTGCAGTTTTCAGCACCTTTTAGGATTTTCTGTCGTCTTTCTAGCAATGTTAAAAAAATTATATCATTTCATTTAAAATTTCCCAGAAAATCGGCAATATTTGGTAAGTTGTCAAATAATGCCATCTAGGTTTAAGTAAAAGTCACCGAAAAAATATATAAATTGCAGCAAAAAAAGACCTCTTAAACAGGACCAAGCTGATTAAATTTGGTCAAGCTAAAATCGAATTATTACTATTTAAATGAAGATAAGTTTGACATTCCCCTACCACTTTATTTTAAGAGATAGAGCAAAAAAAGCCAAATATTATAATAGGGAGCAATAATTTTCACAATATCATCATGGGGTGATTTTCGGAGAAAAATATCCTTTTTACTTGACCATAGTCATTATGCCCTCTGGTGGCCACTTTAGAAACATAAAAATATTTTGCAGCTTTTTCTTATGACCATTTTTGTTAATAAGATTTTTTTGGAAGGTGTGCGACTAATACTTTTTAATATACAGCCGCTTACCTCGCTTAGTTGGCAACCCTGTACATACAAATGAAAAAGAGTATTATGTACAATGATGTCAAAGAACATTTTGAGCCTTTGCATTAAAACAGCATGATAACTAACAGACGTATATTAATTTATATTATTTGATGTATAATCGATTGATAATAAATTAAGCACTTGGTTCTTTGATACTATATTTTACGTAGAAAAGTTCAAAACATTCATTGTGATAGGTGTATATGCAACATTGATGAGCAAGCGGGAGTTACCATTGGCGGAGTGCTGTCCCGGGTGCAGTTCGAGTTGCTGTGGCTTATGTTGAGGAGAAGACACTTGCGGAGAGCCTAGCAACCCATCTTTGTCAGAACAGCAACCCAAGCAGACAGAAAGAGAAGGAAAACGAGCTAGCAGTGATGTCATTCTTCTGGTAATTGTTTAGCTAGGTACTACCCCACTACCTTTTTAACAGCTTTAATAAACTTTATCGTGAGTGGTGGCGCTATTGAGGAAATGTGTAAATTGAACAAGGACTATACTTTAAACGTAATATTAAAAAAAATTAAATGTTATCTGTTTTGCAATGGCACATTTAGAAAAGCGATATTTATTACTGACGCTTGTCAAAATAGCGATCTCAATAATATTCAGGTGGGTTATCAACAGCAAAATGACACCTCATGAGTTTTCTTTCAACTTACTTTTAAAAATAAGTTCGAGAGACTAGTACATTTTCCGGGTCACTTTTCTTTTTTAGGGACGACACTAAAGTAAATTGATAATCCAATAAAAAATTATAGACTTGTTGCTCTTCTTAATAATTTCAGTAAGATCTATGAAAAAGTAATAAATGAACGACTTGTTCAATTTCTTGAATCAAATAATATTTCTTCAAATGTTCAGAATGGTTTTCGTAGGAAAAAATCTACCATTCGTGCAACTTATCAAACCTTGACAAAAATATTGGAATCATTAAACAGCAACCAGCAAACCTTGGCAATGTGTATTGATCTATTGAAATCATTTGATAGTGTCACTCACAGAGTACTTTTGTTTAAACTTGAACAGAGGTGTAGCACTGGAGTTCATAAGATCATATCTCCACAATAGGGAGCAGTGTGTGACTGACATGTCCAACAAAGGGGAGCGTATAGCCTCAAACTGGCAGCTCATTAAACAGGGTGTACCCTAGGGGTCTCTTTTGGGGCCACTTCTATATATAATTTATACCAATGAGCTACCACAACTGATAAACCACCATATGGTACAGTTTGCAGATGACACCTCAGTAGTTTTCTCACTACAAAAGGATTTGGATCCAAATACCGTAATCTTTGAAACACTCAGCACACATCAGCTCATTCAGTTCGGTTACTCCACCACTAAAGATCGGCATATTTTCCAGAATGAACACCATACAGTCCAAGGGGCAAGTTCGGCATTGTTCTTGGGGGTTTGGCTGGATTCTCGCTTGGAGTGGGAGTTCATGTTGATAGTCTGGTCCAATCCATTGGTAGGTATTCTTATGCACTTAAGGAACTGGCACAAAACATAACAGTGGATGCAGCAATCATAGCCATGCATATGTGCACTCCCATATCAGATATGGGATCATGTTTTGGGGGAACTGCAGTGAGGCGAGTCGAATACTGATATTGCAAAAGCGCTGTTTACGAAGTGTTTTCA
>JAEQML010056227.1:0-34419 GCA_016904865.1 Pissodes strobi
ACCTAACTGTATCTTTGGTAAATCAATGAATATTTAATTGAAATTTAGCTACATAATAGTTCTAATAAACTAAAATTGCAAAATTCTAATCAGATGAGACGAAGGTCGTCAGTCGGACCACTTAGACTACCCGGGCCTCTTGGATGTATGAGCGTTATGATACTTTATTGCTCCAGCTGACGGTCTTTGTCGTACGATGCTCCCAGCTGACTATTATTTTCATATTTCTACATGAGCCCTAAGGCATGTAAAAAAATTTCACTCGGTTATAAATCATTTTTTTTTTTAATTTTATTACCACTTCTCATGACCAGCTGACGTACAACGCTGCTTCGGGCACGCAGCTGACTATTTATTTTTTAAACTATGTAACATGGACAATTTATCATAAAAAATTCAACCGGTCTAAAATAATTCCGAATTCCATTTTTTTTTACAACTATCTCATCTTCCCGCCGCAGCATCCAGCGCCGGTAGGCCAGCTGACGGTCGGTTCAGTGTTTGTCTATATGGGCACATACTATATAAGTTAAATTCAAGCGGTCTAAAATTCATGCCAAAAATTGACGCTGGCTCCAGGACTATATCGCTTACTTCTGATTTTTAGATCACATTCAGCCAATTAAATCTCGAAAATTCGATCAAAATATATCAATTTGAGCAGTGTATATTACTTTGACTTTAAAGTGGATGTAACCGCATCCGATGCGTAAGAACAACCCTTCCTAGATCTGTTGTAAGAACGCATAGGGTTTCAGGTGTTATGCGTAATCATTGTCGAATGATTTAAAATCTGTAGTTACTTACCAGATCGGGTATTATCTCCAGCTAAACGAATTATTTCTTTTTTTTCTTGAAGTGTTAAACTCCGAGCCATATTACCACGTTTATTTGATACAACGCACTTTTATACTAACTAACTAATCTAACTATAAAATAATAATCCTAATACAAGAACGTCACACGGGCGGCTGACATGTATAAATTTGTTTTCATGGCCAACTTGATTTTTATTTTCAAAAGATATACCTACTTTAGGAGCGTTCGGTAACTACATCTTTTTCATCGATTTGCATCGATAATTTGACAAGCACGTGAATTGAGTTTGCCATTTAAACATACAGAGCTCGTGCCTGTGAAATTTTCGAGCGTTTTTATATAATAATTAGTTCTGTTTTGGTGAGTCGGTATCTTTAGCCGTATTCGATTGTTACTGGAGATCAGTTCAAAATGAACTGAAACTGAACTGAGACAGGCGAAAATAGAAATAATTCGTTTGGCTGGAGATAATACCCGATCTGGTAAGTAACTATTGATTTTAAATCAATCGACAATGATTACGTAGGTATATATCATGTGAAACCCTATGCTTCTTATCGATCGATCGGATGCAATTACGCCCACTTTAAAGTCGCAGTAATACCTATACACTGCTCAAATTGATATATTTTGATCGGATTTTCGAGCTTTAATTTGCTGAATGTGATCTAAACATCATAAGTAAGCGACAGAGATGGTTTAAAATATGGGATTGGAAGTGACAGTGAAGAGCTGTTTGCCCATATGTATTGATTTTGATATTTATTTCCCTAATTATAAATAATAAAAAGAAATCAATGCAAAACATCCCCCAAGAATAAGAAAAAATAGGATTGTTGTCATTGTAACATTAACTGGTTCAGTGAGCCAAAGTCAAATGAAATTACGAAAACAATAAAAAAAAGCAGATTGACAATTGACATTTAAATGCCATCTTTTACCTGAACCACTGAACCGATCAAGTGATCCCGGTCCATTTTCGGTTTACTTACATGTGAGCTGGATCACTTTTTAGGTAGTGGGGGCAAATAGATATTTTTACAATCGAACAAGAATCAGTTCAATAAAGTTCAGTTAGATCGACCTGAATCGATTCAAAGTAGTGAATCGAATACGGCTTTTGTTAGCGTTTACACAACATTCATGATATGTTCCGCAAAGGGAATTTTCGATGCGTTGATTAATATGAACTTAATATTTTTTGATTGCAAACAATTGCTAATATAACTTTTCAAAAAGCTCAATATCAACCCTTAGAAACGTGGTGAAATCAAATTTTTGTACGAAAGTTACTCTAGATTTATAAACTCGAAAAGTTCGCAATATTGAAGTTCAGTTGTCAGTTGAAATTTTAGTTTAAGAGGAGCTGATCAACTTCGGTTCAATTTATAAACTTAGTTAGCGAAAAGTTCTCTAATTTTCAGGATGTTTGCAAAAGTTGAGTAATAAGCAAATTTTATGTTCGTAGTCCAGAAAGTTCGTTCCAACCTATTAAAAATCACTGAATTAGCACATGATCACGGTCAATCTCGAATGCCATGACTGATTAGACATTCGACGACGCACATCGTCATTTTTGACATTTTTTTTAACCAATCAAATATGAACTTTACCCAGGAATAATAAACTAGAGAAGATGGTTACGCAACGGTCCGATTTTTTCACTGACAGCTGCTCTGTCGTGACGTACCCGTGAGCGAAGTTGGCGCGGAAGGCTTATGGCAACGACCGACGCAGTACGGGCAAAACTATTTTTCTCGTTTAGAGTTTGTATACGCGTGTTTAAACTCAAAATTTTAAATGGATAATAAAATTAAACTATTTCTTATAAAATTACTCTTTAGCGAGGGTGAAGTCAGAAAAAATGCCTATCAAAGTGAAACGCTTATCAAAGTGAAACGCCTCTTTAATTAAGCATGTTCCTGTATAGAGGGCTGACGGATATGTAATGAGGATCCTGCACGAAAACTGGACCCCGTAACCCCCCCCCTCCCCTCTCCACCCGATTCGGCCAGGAGAGGGGGGAGAAGATGAAAAACTAAAATAATTAATTTCGGGAGAACGGTAAGAGCTAGGGAGTCAAAATATATGGTAGGAGCGCCTCATAGGGAGCTACCTTTGACCATATGGGGGGAGCGGGGCTCTAAATTAAGGGGGAATTTTGGGGAAAAACCGTTTTTGCCGATAACTGTGCAACGGAGCCTCGGATCGAAGATCTGACAAGCGATGACCCCGTTGTGACTGGGCCCTCAATGGGGGCAGGGGGAATTATATCCCCACCTCTCCGGTTACCCAAATATTTTCTAAAATAAAAAATAAGAAAAGTTAGAGAGACGCGGTTTTCGGCGAAAAAAAGGTGAAGGAGTTCAGTTACGACGTTGGGAATGGCAAAAATAGGAAGAAAGAAATGCTTTATGAAAAATATAAACAAGATTTTTTGAAAAAATTGGAAAAAATTGAAAAAAAACGTAAAAAATTGTTCGGAAAGTTAATAAAAGTATGATAAAGCGAAATAAAAAAAAAACAAATAATAAGAAAACAGAAACAAAAGATTGTTCGGAAAGTTAACAAAAGTATTATAAATCCAAATAAGAAAAAAATATAAGAAAATGAAACATTCTTCGTAAAGTTAATAAGAGTATTATAAAACGAAATAAAGAAAAAAAATTAATGAAAAAAAAGTTAGAGGAACGCGGTTTTTGGCGAAAGAAAAATAAAAAAAAGTGTAGAAACCTGCTCATAAAGGTGAGGCACATAATTTTTTTTTATTAATAAAGACGGGAAAATATTTTTTTACAAGGTTTTTATATTTGGATTTAAACAAACTTGGATAAGCCAAATGTAAATAGAAGTATGACGATTCGGGGATTATTAAATCTTGTATGAAAAGTGTCCTTAAGAGAATGAGTTTACGTAAGAAAAATTCACAGTCCTGTGCAAAGATGCAACCGGGGAGACATTGAAAATGATGAAAAAAAACGCAAAAATGTGATTTGTGTTGTAATTCAAATAGACCTAAAAAGTTACCTTTCACTTGATAGGCAAATCTATTAATATATAATTAGCCATAACGTTACTGTAATATTTTTAACCTGTTCCGATTCGTTTTAGCCCGTTTTTGGTTAGTTTTGGTTAGTCGTTCAATCAACTTTCGGTTAGTTTCAGTTAGTACCAATTTATTTTAGCCAGTTGATCCGACTCCGATACGTTATAATCAAATTTAACCTATTTAGTTAGTTTTGGTTAATCGTCAAAATTAGGTTCGTTTTGGTTAGTTTTCACTTACTTTAATTATTGTAGCCTATTCCAATTCGTTTTAGCCCGTTTTGGCGATTTTGGCTACTTTTGATTAGTTTTGGTTAGTCATTCAATCAGCTTTCGGTTAGTTTTAATTTATTTTAGTCATTTGAATCCGATCTGATCCGTTGCTACAAATTTTAATGTTTTTGGTTAATTTTAGTTAGTCGCCGGTTAATCTAAGTTAGTTTCAACTGACCTTAAAATTTTTAATCTGTGCCGATATGTTTAAAGCTTTTTGATGCTCTTGGTTACTTTTGGTTAATTTTGGCTAGTCGTTCAATCTGCTTTTGGTTAATCTCGGTTTGTTTTAATTTATATAACTCATTTGAACCGGTTCCGATACGTTATAACCAATTTTAGTGTTTTTGGTTAATCACCAAAATTCGGTTAATTTGGGTAAGTTTTAACTTACTTCAATATTTTTAATCTATTCCGATACTTTTTTTATCCCGGTTTGGTGCTTTTTGTTACTTTTGGTTAGTTTTGGTTAATCATTCAATCAACTTTCGGGTACTTTCAGTTAGTTCCAATTTATTTTGGTCATTTGAAGTTTTAATATATTTTAGTCATTTGAATCAGTTCCAGTACGTTATAAGCAATTTTAATATTTTTGGTTAATTTTGGTTATTCACCAAAATTCGGTTAATTTGGGTTAGTTTTAACTCGCTTTAACATTTTTAATTTGTTCTGATACGTTTTAGCCCGTCTTAATGCTTTTAGTAATTTTTGGTTAGTTTTGTTTAGTCATTCCATAATCTTTCGTTTACTTTCAATTAGTTTTAATTTATATTAGTCATCTGAACTGGTTTCGATACATTATAATCAATTTAAATGTTTTTGGCCAGTTTAGAAAGTCGCTAAGATTTGTTTAATTTGGGTTAGTTTCAACTTACTTTAATATTTTTAACCTGTTCCGATATGTTTTAGGTGTTTCTGGCACGTTTTATTAGTTTTTGTTAGTCCTTCAAGCAACTTTTGGTACATTTCAGATAGTTTTAATATATTTTAGTCATTTGAACCGGTTCCAGTACTTTATAAGCAATTTTAATATTTTTGGTTAGTTTAGGTTAGTCGCCAAAATTTGGTTTATTTTAACATACTTTAACATTTTGAATCTGTTCTGATGCGCTTTTGCTCTTTTTAATGATTTTAGTTACATTTTGTTAGTCGTTCAATCAACTTTCGGTTAATTTCAGTTAGTTTTAATTTATTTTACTCATTTGAACCGGTACCGATACGATATAACCAATTTTAATGTTTTCGGTTAGTTCTGGTTAGTCGCCAAAATTCGGTTAATTTAAACTTACTTTAATATTTTTAATTTGTTCCGATGCGTTTTAGCCTGTTTTGGTGCTTTTAGTTAGTTATTCAATCAACTGTCGGTTACTTTCAGTTATTTTCAGTTTATTTTAGTCATCTGAATCGGTTCCGACATGTTATAATAAAATTTAATGTTTTGGGTTTGTTTTAACTTACATTAATTTTTGTAACCTGTTCCGATACGTTTTAGACCGTTTTGGTGCTTTTCGTTAGTCATTCAATTTAATTTCGTTACTTTCAGTTAGTTCCAATATATTTTAGTCATTTGAACGTTGTAACCAATTTAAATGTGTTTGGTTAATTTTAGTTAGTCGCCAAAATACGGTTAATTTGAGTTAGTTTCAACTTACTTTAATATTTTTAATGTGCTCTGATACGTTTTAGCCCGTTTTTTGGTGTTTTTGTTACTTTTGGTTAGTCACTTAATCAAATTGGGGCAAAGTTGTGCAATTTAAAGGTCATTGATATGCCGTTGAGAAGTTGAGAAAATTCCGACTACTTCCGGAGATATCCGTAATAAACCGAAAATCAGCTATTTTATTTTTATTTTTTCCTGACTTTATTTTAAGAGATAATATAAAATGTATTTATCAATATTATTGCCACTTTTTCTCCTTTATAAAATGGCAGTATCAAATTTTAAATATGACGTTTCGTGTCCGGGCCCCCATCATCAACTTAATTTTTTTAAATACGGACCTGGATTTTTTATTTAATTTTTTAGAAGCCTTTGGCCTCCTTAAACCAGCGATGTATTACACTTATCAATAAATCAAAAAATCTACTAGATTTGTTCCGTAAAAGATAATGTGTTAGACAGAGATGGGGCGATCTTTTTTGACCTGATTTGACTTATGAGAATATTTGTTACCGCTATTGGACAAGTGTGATACATCATTGGTTTTGGGGGATCAAAGGCTTTTAAAAAATGAAATAAAAAATCCCGGTCCGTATTTTAAAAAATGAAGTTGATGATGGGGGCCCGGACACGAAACGTCAGATTTAAAATTTGATATCGTCATCTTATAAAGGAGAAAAAGTGCCAATAATAATATTAAATCTATTTTATATTATCTCTTGAAATAAAGTCAGGAAAAAATAAAAATTAAATAGCTGATTTTCGGTTTATTACGGATATCTCCGGTAGTAGTCGGAATTTTCTAAATTTCTCAACGGCATATCAATGACCCTTAAAATGCGAAACTTTGCCCCAATTTGAACTTTGCTGTATCTCTTACCGTTTGCGAGATCCTCATAGTGAGAAGCGAATTTGTTTCACCCTGTATAAGTTATAAGCAATTTTAATGTTTTTGGTTAGTTTTGGTTAGTCGCCAAAATTCGATTAATTTGGGTTAGTTTTAACTTGCTTTAGCATTTTAATCTGTTCTGATACGTTTTAGCCCATTTTTGGTGTTTTCAGTTACTTCAGGTTAGTTTCGGTTAGTCGTTCAATCATCATTCGGTTAGTTTCAGTTAGTTCCAATTTATTTTAATCCTTTGAACCGGTTCTGATACGTTATAATCAAATTTAAGTTTAAATAAACAAACTAACACGATCTCTCACGATGGCGTAATGTGTGGCAAATGTAGCATGCACTTTTCACGATTTGAGGCCCTATACTAGGAAAACAGAAGCATTTTAAATATTAAAATAGATAAAAATAAAATTAAATCTGACAACTCTTTTATAGAGTGTGCGCCAAAAAAGTATGCATAATTTGAAAAAGCTTAATAATTGCTTCTCAGAAAATATCAGATAGTACCATTCTGAAATAATCGATTTATATAAACTGCTCGTCAAAAAAAACGACGCACCTAGTTTTTTGGACAATATTTGAAAGCTCGTTATTGGAAACCTACTCAACCGATTTTAAAAAACTTTGGAAATTCTGAATAGTTGATTCTTTGGCTCTTACGTCTAATTTTGGTAATAAGATCTTTTGCACCTAACATATACTACAGGGTGTTAAAGAAAGAGATGTTTTTTTTTACAAAATTTCAAGTTATCCCCATTCTTGGGGTAGTTGAGATTGATAGTCGTAATACCTCTCTTTACTTACAGTTAGGTAATACCTCGGGACGTATTTGAGATTTTGTGGATATCTTGGCTAACTACGATTATATGGCAATTTTTCGAGAATTGTCGTTATTTTCCAGTTTAGTCCCAATAATGAACAAGCTACGGAGGTCTCCATGAATTGTGAACACGACGTCTTACGGTAGGTCATATGCTACCAGTTTATGTACGTTACATGATCCATAAAACCAGAAAGTTCAGATTAAGGGATATGTTTTACACAAAATATTGCAAGAATATTACTAAATGGTCCCTAGAATACCTAAGAATTGAAATGATAGGTGGGTACTTAAATAGGATCCTCTGTTAAAAAATGAATTCTTTTATTACCATTTTACTTTTTCAATCACCCTGTATATTCGAAGGTAATTTCGAGTGTAATTTGAACGATTGTAAGAGACAAAAACTCGTTTGCATATTTATGGTAACGTTACACGAAGTAATATCCTTATTTTACCATATTTTGACAACTGACTGATTTATCACCAAAAATCAAAAACCGTTTCGAGAAAATACCCCATTCTTAATATTTTAATATTAAGGTCGCATTTTAAGTTTACAAGTATAATTTTCTTTGGTTTGAATTTCTATATTGAATTTTCAAAAAAAAAAATTATTTTGTGTAAAACATATCCCATAATTTGGACTCTCTGGTTTACTGGATCACGTAACGTACATAAACTGGTAGCATATGACCTACCGTAAGACGCCGTGTTCACAATTCGTCGATACCTTCCGTAGTTTGCTCATTATTGGGACTAAACTGGAAAATATCGACGATTTTCGAAAAATTGCCATAAAATCGTAGTTAGCCAAGATATCCACAAAATCTCAAAAACGTCCCGAGGTATTACCTAACTGTAAGTAAAGAGAGGTATTACGACTATCAATCTCAACTACCCCATAAATGGGGATAACTTGAAGTTTTGTAAAAAAAACATCTCTTTCTTTAACACCCTGTAGTATATGTTAGGTGCAAATTATCTTATTCCAAAAATTAGACATAAGAACCAAAGAATCAACTATTCAGAATTTCCAAAGTTTTTTAAAATCGGTTCAGTAGATTTCCAATAACGAACTTTCAAATATTGTCCAAAAAACTAGGTGCGTCGTTTTTTTTGACGAGCAGTTTATATTATATTATTTGTAGCTATCTAAAATATCATATTCAAAGAGAAAAGTTGAACATTAATTAGTTAAAAATTCCTTTTATTCTAAAACCAAGTATATTTGTATCTATGTACATGTTTACTGATGTTCAAAAAAACTAATTTTCTTGTGACGTTCAGAGTTCAACGCTTTATTTTCAAATTATGAATAATAAACGATGTGGGTGAGGGGCCTACGAGGCACGGGGCTATAGTAAGTGAACATTGGCTCTTATGGGAAGTAGCCATCCTCTCTAGTTTATTATTCTTTAACTTTACCAGCTTTTTGATCTTGTATATAAATGTCATAAAATGAACTGTGAACTCCGAACTCTGAGCCTCAGCAACTACGAGCTTTCCAACCTCAACATTGCGAACTTTACGAGTTTATAAATAACGGACCATGAGTTTCTTTTGGGATAGTATATTACCCAAATTTTAATAAAAGGATGATTATATATTTGTAGGAGAGTCGTATTATGGCTATTCTATTTTTGAACATTTTGCTATTATGTGCGGAATCGAACGATTTGAATTAGTTTTATTATTAGTTTACCATCTTGACTTCTTCTATGTTAATGGATCTCAGTCCCAATTTATTTACATATGAAAAAGTATGAACTGAAATAATTATATGAATTTATAATAATTAATTAATCTGACGTATTGCACCATATTTAAGACCTAATATTTCGTGAATCTCGTAATAAAGTGACCCGTAATATAGCTTTTAATAATAATGAAATTGAATTCGTAGTTACCCTACAATTTGCAATTTTTAAAATTTATTTCCCTATTTCCATACCGTAAATAACTCCGCACTAGTTTATTCAAAAATATATTGTTTAGTTATATATTTGCATGTTGTTTTTTTATAAAGAAAGTCTTAACCAATCTTCTTTTACACAATGTTAATATTTTAAGCCATTAGAGATTGGTCGTAGGAATATTAAGAATCATTTTTGGGACTAAATGCACTACGGGGCTGGGTATGTTCGACTTTTAACCTTTATAGGTTGCAAACATGTACAAAAAAGCTCGTTTTCCCAAAAGTTCCCAGTTCCAATTTCCATAACACGTGGAAACATGACGCACATTTTTTCGATAACTATGTATTAATTGAACTCGCACCATATAAGTTAATTTGAATTTCAATTATATTATCGAACCGGATGACAACACCAACATTCTTTAGATTTTCTGAAATTAAACTATTCTTGTGAACTATTGATCAGGAAACGAATCAAATGCCTAATAAATGTATTCAGGTATTAAACACTTTTAACCCTAGAAGCGCTGCGCTTTCCTTCATACGTATTAACATCTTCGGGGTGGCTCCACCATTTTCCCTTACATAAACATTTCCACTTACATAAAAAAATATACCTCAACTATCAGTGTGACATTTAATAGGTTTTGATCTCATCAGCGGTTTTGGCACAAATTATAATTTTTACAATGATCCAAATACACTTTTCATATGCAAACTTTAGACTCTCTTGATATTTACCAACTGTATTGTTTCCTTTGCAATATTTTCCCATTTGAAATTTATGTCTGGATTTCAATGGACCTAGTTCGGTTTCTTTGGCGCCATCAACATTATTTTTACACTTACAACTTGCTACTCTCGGTTGTTCAGCATGTTTTCTCAAAAACAAGTGCCTGCTTATTTTTATACAGGGTGTTTCCTAGCCTCGGTAAAATAAAAATGAAACTGATGTATCCTCACGTAATTGTAAGACGAAAATGTGGTATAAAATGTTTTCGAATGTCTTCAGTTTCAAAATACAGGGTGTTGAAAAATCATTCTTTTTCGTGTTTTCTTTTTATTAATCATTAATGAGAAACGATATTCGAATAATATTTGTCACACCTTAATAATGGGTTTGATCACTTTATTTTGTGTTCATGTAGGAATTCTCAAATCAATAATACGGACCTGTTAAATACTCAAAATTCTTATATTATTACATAAAAAAAATTATTTTAAATGAATTTAAATAAAATTAAAAGTTTCTTGCATTTTTCTCGTATTACTTACAGTTATTGAGTAGAAAATAATTCTATATTTCACGTCACTGGAATTTCTTTAAAAAATGATAGCACCTAAAAGCTCTGTTGAATGCACTACATGTAAAGTCAAATAAATTACTGAAAGTGTCCTCCATGGCCTATCCAACCATCAGGATATTGTTGATCACATTATTTTCTAACAACTGCTGCAAAGTGCATATCCTTTGGACTTTTATTCTGGGGTCACCTTAAACAACTTGTCTATACTACTCCTATTTGAAACTCTAGAAGAACTTCAACTGCGCATTATTAACGGTTTTAATACGAATCGCGCCAGCACCGAGATTTTCCGACGCATAAGAGACAATTTAGCGCTTCGAATAGATGGGTGTTTACTCATGATTCATGAAGGACACTTTCAGCAATTTATTTGACTTTACATGTGGCTGAATTATTCAGAGCTTTTAGGTGCTATCATTTTTTAAAGAAATTCCTGTGACGTGAACAATAAAATTATTTTTCCCTGAAAACTGTAAGAGATACGAGAAAAATTCAAGATCCTTAAATTGCTTAAAATGTGTTTTTTTATCAAATAAAATTAGGATTTTAAGTGCTTAACAGGCCCGTATTATTGATTTTTACTAAATTCTAATAATCGTTACCCGGATCTCCGCCAATGAACTAGTTGAGAAGTTCAACATGAACACAAAATAAAGTGCTCAAACTCCTTATTAAGGTATGACAAATACTATACGAGTGTCGTTTTCTCATTAATTACTAATAAAAAGAAAACACGAAAAAAAAATATTTTTTCAACACCCTGTATTTTGAAAATGAAGCGACATTAGAAAAAAAATTACACCGCATTTTCGTCTTACAATTATGTGAGGATCCACCAGTTTAATTTTTTTTACCGAGGTTAGGAAACACCCTGTATACCAAAATCAAAATATTATAGAAAAACCCCGAACAGGCCAACAACGTGAGCCGGCTCTGATAGTATGCTGCCTAGCCATTTGATCAATTGCATCGACTCCATATTTTGTATTATTATAAAAACTTTCCAGTAGCTTTTTCTCACTTGAACCAATTTCAGTATTGGACAGTAAATTGACACAAGAGGCTTATAAATCACATTGGCTGATTTTGTCAGGAATATTGCAGGGACCCCGTCGGGACCTGCCCCCTTGTTGGCGTTCAGTTCCAAGAGCGCTTGCTTTACTTGGGGTTTAGTTAACACACTATTTTGAAGGGAGTTATTATTATCGGATAAAGGAGTTTGAGAATGATCGAAAGTATACCTCTCGGGCTCGAAAATACTAGAGAAGTATGATTTAAATAAATCGCTTATACCAGTATCAGCTACGTTACCATCCCAGCGCACTTCATTGGGTACTTTACTAACATTTTGTTTTTTAATTGATGCATAACCCCAGAAGCGATTAGGACCAGTAATTAAATCTTTTTCTACAGATCTATTATATGACCTAAAATCTAACTCAGTTAATTTTTTGCGTCAACTGTTTGTACAAATTATAGTCATTAAAAACTTTTATATAAACGCCACTTTTTATCAATCTTTGTTTTTTCCTTTATAAGTCTTTGCACAGATATTTAGGAAATATCTCGAGTATTCTATGTTCCCCCTTTCCAACTTTAATTAGGAACTCTTTTGGGCTGTTTGGATGAATTTTCTCAAAACGTAGAAGTTGGTCCCGTTGGTGCGCATAGAAGAAGTTAAAATGATGGTTGGATTATTGTAGTAAGACAGATATATGCCTGTACTCAAGACTAGAATCAAGTTCAAAGTCTTATTTATAACCCTGGTGAAGTTAGTTTGAGAAAATTGCAGAAGAAGCAAAGTAACAAGGTATTGAATGTGAACGGTGATGCGAATAGTTGAAATAAAGAAAACTTTTATTAAATTCAGTAAAGAAATGAGTTCATGTTAATTAAATATAATCAAGATTTTTTGTTAGATATTTACTAATAGTAAACCTGATTTAAGTATTTAGTTTTATGTATGAGGGAATGAATGCATGAAAGTAGTTAGAACATATGTTATTTTAATGCAAAATAAATCATGCATTATTAAAGTACCTAATACCTTTAAATAAAAATATAATACATGTTTCAATTCACACCTTATGAATGAAATCCCATCTACCTATTTTAATACAGTTCGCTATCTAATGTGATCAATTATGAGGTTAATTACCATCCACTCCTTTGTGGTCATAAACGATTTAATAATTAATTGTTTATCACGATCAGGGTAATAATAATAATTAACGCCACGTATTAAGCCCACCGTAAAAGCTACGGTGGGCTTAATACGTGCTTTTATGGCAAAAAACAACACAGAAGATAGACGACTTAGGAAAGCCCCGACGACAGGACACGAAATGAGATCGATGACTTCATTACAGATAAGAAAGGTATTTTCGAAGATCTTACAGTTTTGAATCGTTTCTCAACAGGCAGCGACCTTCGAATGATAAGAGCCACCCTTAAATTAAATCTGACAAAAGAAAGAAACAAAATATTTAAAAAGAAAACTATAACAAAGTGGAAAGAACCAGAAGAAATAGATAAATACAGAGACCAGATTGAGAAGGGTTTAAATGAGATAACAGAAGCAGATCGCATAAACAACATAAACACGAAACTAATAAAATCATTAGAAAATGCTCAAACACAATATTGTCCTAAAACTGCCAAAGACGAAAAAGACAGTGGGAAAACACAAAATAAAAGAAAGAAGAGACCTTAAAATTGCACCAAATACAGACGGGCAGAAACTAAATCATATTAATAAAGAAATACAAAAAAAAAAGGAGAGCCTTAAGAAAATACAAATACTACAATGTGGTAAAAACCATTGAAGAAAGTGAAGGCATGAAAGTTCTAAGAAACAAACTAGCCACTGGAAGAAAGGAAATATTTAAACTCCAAGACAATGATGGAAATGTAACATCAAATAGAGATACAATAATACAAATAGTGGAAGATTTTTACAAAGAGCTATATACGAACAAGAAGAGATACCCAGAAAGAAATCAACTAAACCAAGGGAAACTGCAAAACCAGGGATCAGAAGACATCCCAGACATCACTAAATTAGAAATATATCGCGCCCTCAAGAAAATGAAAAACAACAAAGCCTCAGGCGAAGATGGAGTTGTAACTGAAGCAATAACAGCGAATATTAACTACGATAAGAAGATTCACTCTCCACGGCGGCACGTCAACGGTATGTCTCCTTCCCCGCGCGAAAACTAGCATGATACTGGCATGTGACCTTTGGACCCGGCGCACACTGGTCGAATTTCTAGGAAAGCTGGCCATAATAAGGTTTACCAGAAATAAGACTTAAAAGTTATTAAGTATTACACGTTTAATATATCGTGTTTTAGACAAATAATTGTTGAATTTTTTGCTCATCATCTGTATTTATATATAGGGAGTGTCAATTATCACTAACGATAAAAATCATGTATAAAAAGCATTTGTATGTTCTTAAATCGTTTTAAAAAAGGATTTTGAAAATTAAGGGCTCCTTCGTTGTAAAAAAAAGGGTTTTAAATTTTCAATTCGATGATCCAAATTTTGTTTTTGCAACGGTTAATTCAGGAGTCTCACGAGCAACATGAATGTTCAGCGGACGACAGAAACGCGTTGATGAGGGCCTGCAATTTTGCCATACATGTATTTCAGAGTTATCGCTATTTTTAAAAACTGATCTATTAGGGACGCAACTAGTAAAAAATTTGGAAGCATCAGTGCAGCTGTTGTTCAAAAACACTTGCTTATATTCTGAATATCCGAAGGTAATATCAAAGCCATATTTACAAATTAAAACTAAATTATAAATTTTTATCTGCTGATTCAGCCAAAGTATTTATTACCTCTTTTTATAATAACATCAGTCTTGCATCAGCAATAATGATTCTACCGAAATTTCACCTTCAGTTTCACTTACTACAATATTATGGGATTAGGGGTGGGCGACAATAATGGATTATTCGATTCACTTTTAAGAAATTACCGATTAATCGACTTATCGAATAATATTTCAGAAAATATCGATAATTGATTATTTCGGTTATTCAGTTATTTGCTGCTGTTAAGAGTTTAATCGATTATTCAATTTCTTGCCCACCCGTACCGATGACTTTACAACAGATAGCTTTTAAAATTCCAATTTAATAATGCGTTGCGTTAAGGGTAATTTAAACTTGAATTTAAATGACATTTGAAAATACTTTCAGTACACATATGAAGCAAAAAAAAAACAGAGAAACGTAAATGCTCAAACAAGACAGCAGCAGGGAAAACTGCGCACGTTACAAATTTAGCCAATAAGGGATCCTCATTTCGACGCGTCATTTTCTGATAATCTGGCTACCGTTGTTGCACAATTAGGGGTAACACCAACACATAACCTCAATGGAGTATTAGCAGTATAGTACATCAGTCTTTATCTTTTTATTATGTATTTGGGCAAAACTATATGATAAGAAGGATCACTCTCCGCGGCGGCATGTCAACCGTGTGTCTCCTTCCCCGCGCGGATACTAGCGGAATATCGGCAGGCCATGATACAAATAAAACAATCATGTTGGCAGGCGACCTTTGACGCGGCGGCCATAGACCAGCTCATCCTTTTGTCAGATTAATTTTCAAGCCTAAATTCTATAGTCGAGTCAATATTCGATATAAGATAATATCGCTATTTTTTAGTTGTATTGTATTACAAAATAGGAATGAAATATACAGTAAAATTGTGCGAAACCTTTAACCAATTTTAAAATCACCCAAAACGCCAAAATTTAATTAAATCTTAAAAGATGGGGCAAATTCGAGCAACATTTTCTTCTTGATGTCTTTTGTCAGAATATTAGTATTCGGAAATATGGTGAAATCGTTAACACAAAATCAAAATCTTTTAAATATTAGTTATTACATACCTTGAGTATTGTTATCAATATTAACTAATTAAAAACGTTAACTGATTTTTGAAACATCCAGTTGAATACAAACTTTATCAAAATATTTATTTGGTGATAATAATAAGAAAAAAACCATAACGTAAGTTTGACAGGGCGCTGCAAACAATTCAGAAGATACCAATTGTGTTTTTCCAATGCCAACTAGAGTATTAGAGTGCTATAAATAATTTCGTTATAAATTTGATTAAATATACCGCAAACGAAAATATCGTTTATGGCCAGCTTTTATTTAAATTCAACCTGTGTGCGGTGGAGTTGGCTGATCGTTACCAGGCAACGAAGAAAATCAACGACGATTCCTTTATAGCGCTTTCTGGCCATTAAGTGGGCCTTCTTGTCGTAGTTAATATTCGCTGGCAATAAGGATGGGAGGACCGGTACTAATAGAGAAAATGCAGACTGTGTTTAATTTATGTCTACAAAATCAAGAGATACCCTCAAAGTAGAACAATGCCACTACCATCCTATTACACAAAAAAGGCGAAAGTACTCGATTAGACCCATAAGCCTACTGAACCATATTTACAAAATATATACCCGCATAATAACAAGCGGCGATGCCACTCGTGCCTGCGGCACGCGCGGGGCCCTTCGAGCCTCGTTTGTGTGATCTTTAGTCACACATTTTTCACCTCTCCCCCCCATTTATCGTTGGTCACATTATAGTTTGCCCAGCCATATTTATTGCCACGCTCGTATTCGTATCGTGGCCTTTAGTTAGAAATCCCTTATAATTAGAGTTACCAATCGCTAGTCTAATTTTACCGCGATAATTTTCTAATTGGTTGCCATGGTAACCGACTTGTCAACGTCAATCGTTATTTAATCGTTTTTTTTTTAATCTTTACCTAAATACCAAATATCAAATCTTTAAGTCGTACGATTGAGGAGTTATGACGATGTTTTACTTTTTTTTGGTTATACACACCCTGTATATAAACAGATCGTAACCAAAATCAATAGGCTTCGCGGGTTTGTGGACCTCTACCTCTATGCCAAATTTCAAGTCGCTACCTTCAAAATTGCGACCTGTAAATGCCAAAAAACGGTAACTTGTCCTGTTTTCACACTCTGTATATTAACAGATCGTAAGCAAAATCAATAAGCTTCGAGGCTTTGTGGACCTCTAACTCTACGCCAACGGTAACTTTTTCTTTTTTCACACCCTGTATATTGACCGATCGTAACCAAAATCAATAAGCTTCGAAGGTTTGTGGACCTCTAACTCTACGCCAAATTTCAAGTCGCTATCTTCAAATTGCGACCTGTAAATGCCAAAAAACGGTAACTTGTCCTTTTTTCACACCCTGTATAACAATTAGAGCAAAAGAGCAAAGGAACAAAAATACATGTCTCACCGAATACTTTCATTTGACATAAAAAAAAAGAAAAGTTGGTCCTTGTTTACACGGACAAACATGCCAAAAAACGGGAACTTGTCCTGTTTTCACACCCTGTATATTAACCGATCGTAACCAAAATCAGTAGGTTCCGAGTGTTTGTGGACCTCTACCTCCATGCCAAATTTCAAGTCGACATCTTGAAAATTGTGACCTGTAATCGATTTCATCACATACACACACATACATACACACATACAGACAAAAACAAAAAAATTTTTTTCGATTCCAAGTCGACCTACCGTTACGAAGCTTTTATCCCGATTGGTCTCGCCCTATAGAAAGCCTATATTATAAATAAGGGCTTTCTAGCAACCAGACTGGAATCGAAATTCGACCTATACCAGCCAAGAGAGCAGGCAGGGTTCCGGAGAGGATTTGGGACGAATGACCACCTTCAAAGCCTGAAAACTTTAATAGAGAAGACAATAGGATATAACAGACCATTAGTTCTAGTTTTCGTAGACTTCCAAAAGGCGTTTGACACAGTGGAAATGTATGCTATCCTCCAGGCTCTCAAAGATTGCAGAATAGATCACAGGTACACCCAAATTATATATGATATATATAACCATGCAACAGCGACTGTAAGACTGCATAAAACGCAGAAAAGTGATATAAAAAGAGGGGCACGACAAGAAGACACTTTATCACCAAAACTATTCACAGCGGTTTTAGAATACGGTTTTAAAAGACTAAATTGGTATAACAAGGGTATTACAATAGATGGAGAACAACTAAATAATCTCCGATTCGCGGATGATATAGTGTTGATTGCGGATGATCTAAGTGAAGCACGAGACATGCTGCAACAACTCCAGAACGAAATGGAAGCGGTTATAAACTATGCCAAAACTAAGGCAAAACTAAGGCAATGACAAACCTGGTACCAACAAGAAATATATCATAGAGGGAGCGCAAGTAGAATATGTAGAAAAGTATACCTATCTGGGACACGAATTAAAAATCAACCAGTGTCAATCAGGGACAACCAAACTTGTGAATTTTTAAGGCGCATAAACCCCGGATGGGTAGCATACGGCAAATTGAGACACATATTTAAGGACAAAATTCCTATAAGTCTAAAAAGGAAGACTTTTAACACGTGTATCTTACCGGTCCTCACATAGGGGGCAGAAACCCTAACGCTCAATAAGGCTTCAGTAAGGAAATTGAGTGTCACACAAAGAAAGATGGAAAGATCTATGCTGGGGATATCACTCAGAGGCAGAGTAAGAAATGAGGAGATTCGTAGAAGAACAAAGGTAGAAGACATAATGGAAAAGATCTCAAAGTCGAAATGGAGGTGGGCCGGTCATGTAGGACGACAAACAGAAAACAGATCAGAGTTGGACGAAAAAACTTCTGGAATGGAGACCATGGTCAGACAAACGAAATCCCGGAAGACCACCCACCAGATGGACGGATGATTTAAAAAAGATCAACACCAACTGGATTGCAACGGCACAGGATCGAGAAACTTGGAGGAAACTTGAGGAGGCCTATGTCCGATAGCAGAGCAAATAGCTGGAGAATGATGATGATGATTAAGCCCACCTATTTTTTCAGTTCATTTATCCAGTGTCTTATATACATCGGATTTGCTGCAAATTTATACGAAATAGTATTAGGGTATTAACTTAATAGGTGCGATCGCCATATCACTTTAAGGCATGCACAATTTTTCGGCTGGATATACATGGTCGTCTTTGGTAGCTTGAATATAATGTTTTAAGTTCCCCTTGAAAAAGCGTGATTGAAACAAAGTCAGGAATTGAACAAATTATATTTCCATTTCCTGCTCTATTTAGTTTAGTCATTAAGCACGGTGTACGACAAGGGCGTCTCACCTAACCTACTTCCAGTTAATTATAGTCCCACTTAGACGTATCCATTACCCATTCAAGCTTTAAAATATTAATACCCTTTTCTACCCTGCAAAGAAAAGTTTGCACTGTTGGCAGTAAAAACTTATATATTTCCCACATGTCACAGGGGCGTAGGAGTAAGAAAAGATTTAAGTGCTCAAGTGGCTACCCATACTATGTTATTGAATTCTATATTAGAGAAAAACATCAATATATAACCGACAAATACTAAAATATATAAGTATGAGAATAATATTTGCTTTATGTTTTCACTCACTTATAGAAATACATTTTATATGCTTTCTATATGTTCGTTCAGAGTTATTTTTTCACGTTTTAGAAAGTTTTATTCCATAAAAATACTCCCACTCACACGAAGTGATGTGGAAGTAATAATAAGTACAAGTGTAGATAAAGATGATCAAGACATTTGATTACTATCATATTAGAGTAAGATAAAAATCAATTGACTACATACAGTTTATGATTTGATATATCCGTCGCCAATAAAGATTTTAACCGTAGTATAGTATAAACAAGCTTAGATTTAATGGTTAGCCAAGGCAAGTGAGTTCGAAAATTTAAAAAAAATCATTACTAACCTCTCGATATTTTGTAAGACGTGGTAGAGGCCAAGAGTCATCTCAAATGGCGAAAGGAGAAATTAGTGTTGAAAAGATATTTAGATGAATGTTAAAACAATATCATCTTGGTTGGTAAACTGAGATGAACATTACAGATTATGCGATATTTCTTGACTCATATAAAATCGGCAGTGGCAAAATTATTTCACTAGTGATTTTGTAGACTTATTATGGCGTTGCAAATACAAGTATTTCAAAGGATTGTATATTCTGTAACCCCAGAGTTCCTGCCATATTTGAAGAAAACCATGTGAACCTTAAGAAAAATGTAATCTCATTTCTCTTGAGTAGATTTTTACATAAATATCTCATCATATGCTACCGCTCATCTCAATTCAATAAAATTAACTCCAGGTAGAGAATTACGGCAGATATTAAAGAACTATTAGTCACTTATCATGCCAGAATATACTCCAAAGTTATATTATCATCTGCTTCACAAAATCCCAAAAATGGTGAAGCTTAGGAACATGTTATTGGCCATAAATAAGCGACTAAATCTTGTTATATATTTAGTCCTCATGTTCAAATAAGTATCAAGAAACTAAGACTTCTATCCGATATCTGATATTGCTCAAGCTGGTGTTTTGTCAGCTTTTAGGCAGCTACTAAATAGCAAGGATACCTTCTCAGTAGCACGCCCAGAAGATACCAGAGGTACATTTTTGCGATCTTGCATCTTCCTTATTTTAAGCCACTATTTTGCTAAAATATTTATTTCGTTAGCATTACTTGACATTTCTTATCTAAACTTTTATTCCATATTTTTATTTTGCATTAATTTCCCCGTTCCCTGCTTCTATTAAGGTTTTTGTAGGGAGTGCAATTTTCTGGCTTTGCAAATACAAGTATTTCAAAAGATTGCGTATTCTGGAACCCAAGAGTTCCTGTTATATATGAAGAAAACCATGTCAACTTCAATAAAAAAATTTAATCTCATTTCTCTTGAGTAGATTTTTACATAAATATCTCATCACATGCTACAGCTCGTCTCCATTCAATGAAATTAACTCCAGGTAGAGAATTACGGCAGATATTAAAGAACTGTTAGTCTCTTATCATGCCAGAATAGACTTCAAAGTTATATTATCATCTGCTTCATAAAATCCCAAAAATGGTGAAGCATAGGAACATGTTATTGGCCATAAATAAGTGACTAAATCTTGAAATATATTTAGTTCTCATGTTCAAATAAGTATCAAGAAACTAAGACTTCTATCCGATATCTGATATTGCTGAAGCTGGTGTTTTGTCAGCTTTTAGGCAGCTACCAAATAGCAAGGATATCTTCTCAGTAGCACCTCCAGAAAATGACCAGAGGTACATTTTTGCGATCTTTCATCTTTCTTATTTTAAGCCACTATTTTGCTAAAATATTTGTTTCGTTAGCATTACTTGACATTTCTTATCTAATCTTTTATTCGATATATTTATTTTGCATTAATTTTCCCTTTCACTGCTTCTATTAAGGTTTTTGCAAGGAGTACGATTTTCTTCTCTGCTCTGTCGTGTCAATATTTCTTTTACCTTGGAATTGATTGCCTTTGGCTCCACAAATGATTAAATTTGGTTTGAATTGTTATAGAGCCACTTCGGCCCAGGCTCAAGGATGTAAACTGCACAAGTGCAAGTTTAGTGACCCTAATGAAATGTGTACCTAATTTCCTCGATTCGATGACAATTGTCATCTTGTCAAAGTCAGTTCAAAGCCTGACAATCTGCAAGAGCTTTTTACTGTTTTATTGTATTTGCTAACCATTTTCATTTTTAGTTTTTTGCTTTTCTTGAAAACTATATCCGACTAGATATCGAATCGAAGAAATTAGGTACACATTTCATTAGGGTCACTAAACTTGCACTTGTGCAGTTTACATCCTTGAGCCTGGGCCGAAGTGGCTCTATAACAATTCAAACCAAATTTAATCATTTGTGGAGCCAAAGGCAATCAATTCCAGGGTAAGAATGAATCCTCCACAACAATATAGAACATATTTACAATATTTCTTTTGTTGAAATTGTATTGTTAAAGGCAGTATTCTGCAGCATTATTAAAATATGTTTATTTTTTGTAGTTTAACTAATATTTGGCTAAAATCAGAAGGTAGTTGCTACTGGCAGAGGTACACGAGCACAGTGCTGAAAATGGTTCTAACAGGTATGGGCATGTCGAACCGACATATGTGTTTTTGGTATAGATTACAAAGATATGGTGGTTTGCTTTGATGGTTCTTACCCTACCCTTCAGGTTATCTTAATATTTGCGTATGGTGTTGTAAAATCTCCTTTCTATTAAAGTTATAATATCCTTGCATAGCAGGCAGTAGTTACCTTTTCTAAGTCATATTCGTGGACGTTCATGTCAATGGTGGCTTTTCCTCAATTACTTTTAATAATTGTTCTGATTGCAACATTATCTCTAATATGAATTGATTGTATTAAATAGGTCTTCACTTTTATTTACTTACAATCCGAGGGCCGTAAGTAATCACTCACCGTTCAGTAAATCTCACTTACAGGTGTCATAATCAAACCAGTAAAGTTGTCAAATTACCTCGGCATGCAAAAATATCTTTTAATATAAAATCCTGTTTAAAATCAAAACTAAACTATAGAATATGAAAATTGATGAAGTTCCAAAAGAAATTCTAAAAATGCTAATGCAGCTACGGCTGGCATTATTCCAAACAAGCCAAAATCGACATACAACACAGAACTGAAGAAATTTGAAGACTGGAGTATTACAGAAGAGGCGAAAGGAGTAAATGAAGATGTCTGGCATATTTTTTAAATTTAAGTGAAAAGCTAGTACCATCCGCCTTATGGATTCAAAGTCAACTTTGAGGGTTTACAAGGAAAAACCAAAAAAATTCAAGGTCAAGATATTGCGTAAAGCCCTAGACGAATATCATATTCTGAATAAGGTAGATGCCTACTAAATAGTTTAAATTGCTCAGCTACATTTGATACATTTCGACGTTAATATTTTGATTTTCTGGCACAAGTGCAGCATAGAAAGTATATAGGACTTCGGTCAGTATTTCGATACTACGATCCCTGATACTAAAACGAAGAAAACAAGAAACTCCGCTGTATTACATGAAGAACTTCGGCGTTACAATACTAAAACGTCACCGTGGATGGAAGTCAACTACTGTGGTAGAGGGTTATATAGAAGAGTCAATTTCCAGCCAAATCGATATTGTTAAAAGGCCATAAGGAGTGCAGACTTCTGAAGCAAGTACGAGTAAAAGGACAATCTGCTCTGTAATTTCACCACAGTAACAAAATGATTCAAATGATGTAAATATTATTAAGCTGCAGTTTGTAATGTTTTAGTTTATCTGTTGACACATTGTTCATCGTTTTGGAAGAAGAATTTGAAAAACACTACAAATTGGAAGCTTATTTATTTCGTTATGGTTTCTGTAACTCACCAGTGAGTTATAGGACATATTATTTATTTCAAATCAAATCAGTTATAGTGTCATTTTATGTAAAATTTCATTTCGTTGTTCTTTCAGGGCAACTAGTGAAACCACCAGAATGCGAAAATAATTCTTGTTTTAAGAAAAGGATTGATTTTTCTCTTAGGAAGATGGATTACCTATGGGTTTATTATTTTCACCTGCAATTAACAATATGTACATACATAAATTGGTTCGAAGATGAAGCAATTAAAATCTCCAAAAATAAGCCAAAATTTTAGTTAAGGAATAACAACAACCATGAGAAACAACAACTAGACCAGTTCTTTAACCGCCTTAACATCTTAAGGTGGCAACACGATTTTCTCATTAAAGTTGAAAGGTAAAGATTTTAATTAAAATAAACCTAACACCGGAGAGTTGTATTTGCAATACCTGACTCCAGAAGTGGAGTTCATAAGCGCCACCAGTTCTACCAGCTAAACTGGAAAAGCTCCGCTGTGGTTGTACGGGGTTGTTAGGCACGTTTTTTAAACAAGAAAACACAATCTTAACTTAACAAAAAAATACAGTCTCAACTTAAGGTTCAATCTATTGACTTCTAGGTTCCTTTTTTTTAATTTAAAACAGCAACAATCTTACAGTGAAATTTAAAAGCAATTTAAAAGCAAAAGAATGACAAAAAAGCTATTGAGTAATTAATAATAATGGTACAATATGAAGATTGTACTGAGATCAATTCTGTTGGTAAACTCGGTACTGTATGCCTTACACCTAAAAAAAACTCTAACACTACTATCCGAAGTGATCACTGCTTTACCTAAGATTATTACATATACGTGTGCTTGAACTAGTAGCTGCACTAATTATCAATGTAACAATGATATCAGTTAATAAAGGCCACAACAATTAAATCAATCGGCCAGATAAATGAATAAAAAAAGATTAAAATTAATGAAAGCTATCTTAAAGCTTGGCCGTCAATGCTGGATTTATATTTAAATAATAAGAACGAGTATATCAATCGGCAAGAAAAATAAATGAGATTACATTAAAACATAGTCAACGATACCCCGTTTGATCCGGTTGAAGGTCGGCTGCTGGTAAGACTGCCTAGCTCAGCAGTCAAGGTAAAAAGAAGTACCTCTAGAGGAGGCGCCGGGCACCTGTAGCAAAAACCAGGTACTGGCTTCTAGCACCGGTAGTGAAACTTGCAGTGGACTCGACAGCACGGGGGTAAACTCGCAGTGGGAGAGCCCGGTGATAAAACTTGCAGCGAGGTAGCCCGGTGATAAAACTTGCAGCGGGGTAGCCTGGTGATAAAACCCTCTTTCGAGTTGGAGGGTTGCTGGAAGATCAAGGGCCTCGGTTTTGTAAGATGAGCTAGTGCAGTACGAATACCCCAATAACTTGGTAGTGTCAAGCACGAATTAGGGACTCAATCACAGATCCTCTAGAAGGATAGTATTAAACACAATACAAAAATTGAGTCACCTATAACTGCACTTATAGCAAAACGCATCCTCTATTTCCGACAGGTATTTCTAGAAGAACGAGTCATTGGTTTCGGTCAATTTGCTTTTTCCACTTCCACGAAATTAGAGAAGAAACTTCACATCAGAAAAAGTGGTAGTGCCGAGAAATGCCTAACGAATCGATACGAGGAATAATTCTAAGATAATAAACGACTAAGTTCTCGTTCATTATTGTTATAAAACGACGGCGGAAGCCACAATTAATGAGCTAAAATTTAATTTTTCAATAATAATAGGGAATATTACTAAACGAAATAATAAACCTTTAAAAATCCAAATCGACAGCAACAATTATGGGAAAATAGCCTATTACTACTATTCGAGGCCACCAACCGAATATTACAAAAGTTACAACATGCGGCGTGAAAAGATAAATATAAGTATATCATAGCAAATCAGTGGTCCCAAAAAGTTATCAGCCTGAGATTAGAAGTGAAGCAAATCAGTGCCCTCAAAAAGTTATCAGCCTGAGATGAGAAGTGAAATATTCAAACCCAAAGCAAAGTGCCTGAGGATAACATAGGAGAAAGAGATGATCAAAATAGCTACTTAAGGCCACAACAGTGTTATAAAAGCTAGTACATATATATTATTACCCTTATGTAGAATAAAATTAATTTACATTAGTAAATGCTGCAACATTAAGCTAATTGACAATAAATTGAATAATTGAATTTAAAATTAATTAACCGAAGAGGTTAATATTCAATAATTCTTACCACAAAATATAGCATCTTTTGTTGCTAAATGCAGCATAGAAAATAAAATTTAAAATCTTTTACACAGGTAAAATCAGACTGTTACAAGGTCAACCATCAAATTTACAATGGATAAGACAACAGAAAATAGACAACCTTTCCTTGATGTATTGACCGGAAGAGAATGGTATATAATAACAGTGTATAGGAAGCCAAAACGCACATGTCGATACCTAAACTTTGCTTCTAATCTTTCTCAAGCAACCAAGCAAGGAGTGGTTGGATTCTTACTAGACAGAGCTAGAACAAGCTCAATATCAAAAACGATCTTACTGCAATGCAGCAAATTCTCTGCTAGCTCAATTACGCTTTTCTCAGCCTATTTTGCTTAAATTCAATCTTTAATATCTTACAGCGGGAGCCAAGAAACCAAGTAATCTGTGAAAGGGTATTCGAAGTCTCGTAGCGGCAACGTAAGCTCATTCCATTGATGCCAGACTTTCTTACGTAACCATGTTGGCCACCGTGTCTTGTAGGTAAAAGCACACGTGCGTTTTCTAAGGCCCAGACAGGGGAAAGAACCAGAGTCCATCATAGATCTAGACTAGCTCCTCCCTTTGGTCCTCCTTTTTCGGATACACCCACAGAGTTTCCTCGCCTCTGGAAGGGAGCTGAGACTTCTTCTGTAATAGCGGAAATAACATTATAAAAACGGTAACTCTGACCAAACACAGGAGTTAGGTAACAGTCGTACAGAAAATGATACAGAAAGTCGTAGGACTATCTCCTACATAGTAAAAGTTAAATTTAAAGTTATATATCCAGTTAATAATTAATGCTGAAATCCTACAGAAATGTTCCTCAATCAAAATACTATCTTGAGATTTTGTGACTACAGTAAAGTCCATATCTCCAAAAGCTAAAGCCTTTTTCTAAAGTTATTTTAAATCGTTATTCTTGTCTTAAAGTCAAAGTGCTAAATTGCGAATTACATCCATAAACTCAGTGAAAAGCCGAAATTAATTCAGCTTCATTTTATTTCATATTTCATAATAACGCAAAGGAAATCCTTCTGAAAAGCATCAAAAGTAGATGTCGCAGTAGAGTACTCAGCAGCGAAACGCATAATAATTCAATAATCAGTAATCCCGTAAATTACGTTCGAAATTAACTACATTTTTAGGGCTGCCCTAGAAAGGTAGCAAGAACTCGTACATTCGGAAGGGCCATCTGTTTGTACATAATGTGTTTAGTGATCTAAGTGATCATATGTGACAGTGACTGATTAGACTTTGTGCATTTATAAACAGTAATAACATTTGACCGATGTTCTTTCTACCTTCGGTGCCTATATACCATTAACTGACTAATATTAAACTCTTAACGTTATGGGGATTTGAAAACCTATTGTATCCATATGTAATAAACTTTATTTAAGCTAACTTCTTAGAAGCCTTCCCTATCGACCAACTGCGCAGATATACATTTTCTTAATACAAATGTGAAGCGAACTCACAAAAATTGAAAGCTCCCTATAAGTAATTTTTGTAACCGGTCACAAAAATAGATGCCATCTCAACTAAATCCAAAAGCAGGCCACGACATTACGGCGAATAGACTTGAGAGAGGATAATATAGAAAATCCAAAGAGATATGGACAACAAGAGACCACAAACCGATCGACAAAAAGAGACGATGCTTAGCATATACATTGTGAGAACCGTATTCCAGTCAACAGCTACATTACGAAACTCTTCAAAAAGCTCAACCGGCAAGTGAAAAAGGTACAAAAACTAAAATAGAGGCGAAACATCAAAATACGGAATAGCAGAATATGTTTGGCATAAACTACATTGAATTTAATAGTCAGGGGCGACAATAGTTTATAAATATCAAAACTGGTATAAGCTGAAGTTCAAGGAAGTAGCATACTTGGATCAGAATGACAAAGTGCTTATAGTAACCAATCAGTAGAAATCAACAAGGATTAGAAACCTCTTCTAAGCACTATAAAAGTCTTAAACTGGCCAGGTCCACATCTAGTAAGGTTCACCGCACATTGAATTAGTATATAAGCTCATACTCGTCTAAGAAGTTTTGTCAGCATTCACTTGATAATGATTGAAGATATTAATTCAGTCATTGAGGATTTTTCCCTAGGAAAAAGTCAGGAAGTTTTGAAAATTTCCAGCTTTGTAGGTTTCGGGGTTCCTAACTAAAATCCGTAAAATGCACAATTCGACACTTGCCGCCGGCGCGGCGCCGCCATCTTTCCAAAATCGATATTTTGCAAATATCTCGAAAACTATGCATTTTTCTAAAAAATATGTAGAGAGCAAAATTAAAGAAGATAAAATTTCCTAGAAAAAAGGTTCCATGAAAATTTTCGGTAAAGGTAACTGTTTAGGCACAAAATCCCTGTAAATTTTACAATTGTGCGTAAAGTATCAAATATAGCCGATTTTTTGAAATCAAATGTCTAGTATGGTTCAATAAAACTATTTTTTGAGGCTTTCTACAATTTTGTCATGAAACAGTGACGTATCATTAATTAGCTCAAGTTATTAATTTATGAATAATTAATTTAATTATTGAAAATGCTGTACTTGTTTCGACACCACCCAAGAGGTAAAGTACATGGCGCGTGTTTTTTTAACGTGGTTTCCCCTGGGGGCCTAATCCATTAGGTAAATAAAAACCCTAACCTTATCTGCACAAGTCCGACGGACCTGGCTCATTGATGTCAAGTCGATTGTGTCTACTATGCTGGGCTCGGGATGGTCTTGAAATTCGTCGAACTCTTCATCTTCAGCCACCAGAGGGATATCGACAGACAAATCTTACTCCTCTTCATCGGATTCGTCGAGTGACACTTCAGTGACGTTGTCGTAGGGTTTTCCATTGCAATATTCACAAATTATTTAACATTTTAATCCTGATTTTCTGCTTCCGCAGGCTTTACCACAGTTGTTTGTCTTGCATTTAAAGGATAGAAATGCCAATATGGACTTTGGAGCTGGATCTTTCAACGTTGTTACTGGAATAATGCCTGTTCTTGTTTTCTTCCAATCTCATTCTTCGGCGTCTTTGGTACAACCATACCATTGCTGAACCTGGTGGTAAGTTCGCAATGAATGCTGTCGTGCTGCTGCTCTCGTAGGTGGTAAAATTAAATTTACGTTTTGTTACCGATTTCACAAAACAGTGGTATCCATATTTATCCAGATTTATGTTCTCTCTGTCTTTGCATCCATAGAGCGCAAGAAGAAATTTCGCACCTGCAGTAGCAACTTCGTCAGCGGTGGCATGCTTGTTTTGAAATGCTTCTATAGAAGCTTGTAAGTCTCTACGTTTTTCAAGAGTTGTTAAAGTTTTCAGCTTCCCTTGGATGAATAAGGCGAATGTCGTTTGCGGGGAGGAACAAAATGTTGTCCTTCACCGCTTCGACGCCATTTAAACTCTGCGACGAATAGATGCTGTCGACTGTTTTTCTTCTTCCAGGCTTCAGGAGGTATACATTATGGTGAGCCTTGCACAGTGCTCTCAACAGAACAATGAGGTCGACATCCTCTCCAACAACAACAACGTTTTCATATGAAGATGACATCTCGATTGCCGTATTTATTATTAATGTGTCTGCGTCTTCTGTAGCCTGGATCACTGTGAAGCGCACTTCTTCAAATTTCCGTTTCAAGATGGATATAAAACGACTTTTGTTTGCATCGTTTGATAGGAAATTAGTCTGTGAGACTGTGGGGGGTCATGGACTCATGAAACAAAACATCTGCTGTACTTTTTTTGTGATCTACGCTGTCGTTCTGCGCTTTTCGTGCTTTTTTTCTGCTGGGTCTGTAGGGTAGCCATCGAAAACAACAGCCGCATTTGACTGATAGTGTCTTTGTACATAATTTACGTAACTGTTGCAAATCGAACCAAATGTTTCATTTCGGCTCCAAACAACTCTATGCAACAAGTATCCACCGTCAATTATGTACACTTTGTTAGGTCCAAAGTCAATGTCTGTAACTGGCGAAAAAGCTTTGTACAGTAGGAATTTCGCTGTTTTTCGCATTCCGGCTTCAGAAAATAAGGACAATGGGTACGGAGCCAACTCATATTGCTGTTCAAGTTCTTCATCGCTCTGTTTTGCAACACACAGTCTCTGGAAAATGAGTAGAGGGTCAATGGGCACCACTTTATCATCAATACGAATACTCGAGTTCACTGCTCTCAGGGGCAGTACTTTGTCTTTGCGTCTCAGAACCACATCACCAAAGTTTTTCCCAATCATATTATTCATTCCAACTTTCCCAATTCGCTCTACATGTGTCGGTCCGGTTCATCATAAGCTCAAAATATTACGAGAATTTATGACAAATATAGATGTAGATAGATAAAGCAGTTTATAGAAGTTAACGAAATATGATATAAATTCAGCTCTTATGTCTAAACGGTTAACTTTAGCGAAAATTTTTATAAAATCTTTTTTGTAGGAAATTTTATCTTCTTTAATTTTGCTCTCTACATATTTTTTCGAAAAATGCATAGTTTTCGAGATATTTGCAAAATACCGATTTTGGCCGCCATATTGGCAAGATGGCGGCGCCGGCGGCAAGTGTCAAATTGTGCATTTTATGGATTTTAGTTAGGGATCTCGAAACCTACAAACCTGGAAAGTTTCAAATCTTCCTGACTTTTTTTCCAGGTAAGCCCCGTTTTTGATCCCCATTGACTGAACTATATAAGTCAATCGAAAAGTTGTGATTAAAAAAAATAGACATATTTTTCTTTTAATGATATCATACATAACATACACGTACCATACATATTTATACAATATCTCAACAAACTTACACTCTTAGTAATGTAGATATCTATTGATAATCTCATTTAATCCGTGCACAATCAGCAAACTAATCCACTTTATGCCTGAATTAACCTTGTCTAAAAAGACGATTTAAAATAGCCGCGTATGGCATGACCTACTTTCAGCCAGTTATACATCGTCCCCCTTTAACGTATCGTCTGTCTGCTGAATTTTTAAAATATTAATGCCCTTTCTACCCTTGAAAATAAGGGTACGCAGTGAAAACATGTATTCAGTAAATACTTGACAGACGGTTGTAGGGGTATAAGAGCGATAGATAGTGCCGCATTCCGGTGTCAGCATTTTATATTGGTGTCGTAAAGGGCCATAGGACGAGCAGTAAATTTTCTATCTAAATAGGTCTAATATAGTTGGAATTAAAAAGTAAATCTTATCCATTTTTAGTGTAATATGCATTGGTCTTATCTTACTTATTAGCTCCTTTTGCAAACCGTTTTGTTTAATAAAAATACTAGAAAGTAGCTCAATACTTAGTGCTTTTAAAGAAAATTGACGCTTTCATTGAGAAAGTAGTTTCTTTTAAGATTTGCAGCAACGTAGTAATAGATGAAAAAAGTAAAATAATGATTATGTAAGAGTCTATTACCTTTTTAGAGTTCGCAGTTTATGAAACACACTTTACAGTTCTATGACAATTCGGCGAGAGATAACTGGGGAATGACGATTGGTAAAAGTCATTTTACTGAAAAGTAAATAGCTGAATATGATAATCAATTAAAGGTATAATTGAATAAATAAATGTTTGGCTTGGTGACAATTAGCCAAATTCGTAAAGACATCTGACCAAAAGTGAAAGCACGGCTTACCTTACCATAACACACAGTCAAGCTGCTTGACTCTCTATCTCTCGCACTGCGAGTAGAAGTCGGGGACGGATTTAAAATATTTCTTTTATTTCAAATAGGCGTTAACAATATGGAATTAAGTATTTTTTTAACGCGTTTTTTCAGTTATTTAGTACTTCAACCTATTAAAGTGGATGCTTTCTAATGAGTCTAGCAATTTTTTATTGAAAGAAATTTGTTTCACTATTTTACCTCAATTAATTAATTTCAGAATTTACCAGGTTGTTTGTTGAAATATCTATCTACTTTAAAAGTATCTAGGTATAGGTAAGGTAAATAATAATAAATATGTACCTAGGTACCTATATCTACCTGAAATCCAGTTAAGGTACTTATGCAAAAATAAAAATAATTTAAGTACTTATATTTTAATAATGATATTTATATAATAATAATTATTTTATTTTTAAATTGCAAGAAAATAGCTGAACAGAAAAATGTTTATAAATAAATATAATACATAGTCTTACGTTTCCAACAGGCCGAGGCCTAATTACAGAAAATTTAAAAGAAATTAACAATATAATTGATAATCTATAAATAAGTTTGAACTCAGCTATAGGGTTGCTTCGTAAAGTTAAAGAACATCTTATTGCAATTGTAGCTCTTGTTGTGGCAGCTTCTAATTAACAGCACAAATTTGGCCTTATTTTTGTACTCATATTTATTAACTTGAAACACAAAAACTGTAAAACACCTTGATAAAATTAAACACAGAACAAACAAATTCGCAAATATAGTCGTAACTCGTCTATTGCATGGCTCCATAGTAACTAATATCGACAAGCGAGCCGCTGTGCTACCCTGGAAGGCGGAGCTCAGGCAAATGCGCGTAGAGATCAGCGTAAACCGTTCCCGCCACCTGATTGCCTGAGCTGTGTGTTATGGTAAGATGTAGTGAAAGTATAAATTAGTACAGGTATAGATGTAACATAAAACTTATCAGGAAATTAGAAAAAAATAGCAATCTACATGATTCCCTAACAGTATGCCACGCTTTTTCTTTCTTCTAATTGGCGCAAACCTTCACCTCGGCTTAGAAGAGACCGAGGGTGAATAATATCAAATAAGAATTTTTTTAAATTGAGTGAATTTGCAAGTGCAGACGCATAAGCTAGAACGAGTCGTCTTCAAAGCCTGTAAATAGGCCCTAGCTCTAATGCCGGAGAGCAATGGTGGGTTAGATTTATAAGGCGCCACGGGCTTGTAGACGGCACAAGCAAGAAATACCCCAAAGCTGAAATATGGCACGCGTTTTAGCCTAAGCTTCGCAACTACCAAGAGAAGATTACTTAAATAAATTCGAAATTAATTTGAATAAGTTGATTTGAATTTAATCATTTTGAGCAAATAAAAACATAATAATAATAACAACCGAGAATCAATTTAATAAAAAGAGAATTAATTTAATTATGAAAGGGAAGTAAGTAGGTCAGTATTAAAAATTAAAAAGTGAGACGCAAAAAAAAAACTAATGATTAACAACAAAGTCAATATTAAACTGTAGTATATATAGCAAGTCAATGAAGCCGAAACATTTCAAACATAGAGCGCAAATGCTTTAAGTCAAAGTACCCACCTTCTTTAATCGTCCTGATTTCTTCGTAGTCCAGGTAATCCAGGAATAATTAAATAACACAGGAAAATTCAGTAAATAGAAAGTTGGTTTACTACTTAATGCGGAAAATAGAACAATAAGGTGACGATTTTTCCGATATTCTATACTGCTATACTAAATATTTCGACTAGAACTGTCTGCTGTCCTAATAGTCAGAAATTTTACTCAGTTACTTGAGGTATAAGGGTAAATAAAAGAAAATATAAAAAAACAACAATTATTAATTGAATTATCTCACAATCATGGATAGAACAAAAACTTTCAATAATAATTAGGCTCCTTTGTACACTAGGTAAACTAGGTACGCCAATAATAAATGATACCTTGGGCAGTCGATTAAAATTAAATCAGTAGATTGAGCGCTGCCTTCGTTAATCAATTATTAACCAGACTCTATTTGACCATAAAGGCACATCTCTTAGGGTCTAGGAAACTAGGCCAGCAACTAGGCAACACAACGCCAAATCTACCGAAAAGAAGCGAGGGTTCCCTAATAAAGGTACCTGAACAAAGTCGGACAAATGTTTCGCGTTACTCGTCGCAAATTTCGTGAAATTATATCCCATTATCTTAATAAACTACGAGCCTGTTTCGGCCAGTTAAAAATGTTGAAAGTATCGAGTATCAAGAGTAAAGCAAGCTGAATGTTAGATCTTGATTTACAAAAATAATATAAGTTAAAATTTAAATTTCGACTTATTAATTAGAGTAAAGAAAATTATCATAATTAGCAAAAGAAAGAAAAGAATTTAATTAAAGCTTAATTCTTGAGCAAAGAAAATTACGATTTGGCGTATTTGCGTCAAGGAGATAAATTTAAGTTAAATCTCGGGTTTATTAACCAGAGTAATGAATAATGCTGTTAGGGTTAGTTTGGGTTAGGCGTTAATATTTAAAGATATAAAGGAGGAAAAAGGGAAGAAACAAATGCTAATAATAAAGATAAGATAGCTCACATTCAATTGGTGGCTTCTCAGCTGTTTTCCAGATAGAAAGGGAAAAATACATACTTCCTTCGACGAAGAAGGACTCTAGCGGTGTCCTGAACGAGTCACAATCCAGAGACCAGACTGGCGTGGCCTAATGACTGAGCTTTGCGGGCTAGTAAACGAAACTCTGTCGGTTGTAGTACCCCGACGGTCGAAGTGTACCCCTACGGTTGAACCCTGTGTAACATCAAAATATTTAAGGTTCTGCATGTAACACATGACCAAAGGACATTTAAACACAGTGACAAAAAAGAAATTACCTGTAAAGGGTTTCTATACGACTATTGGAACGCACAGGTAGGTCATGGACGGACAAAGGGTCTCTGTAAAGAATTAATACGCAATTAAAATTCACTCACGGCGTCCCAAAATGACGACCTTCGTAGTAGAGAGACAAAAAAAAGCAAATTCACTCACGTACCTAAAGCAGCATCAAATCCCAGTTACTGGGCGAGTTCCAGGCACTAACGAACAAAGCTAAACAACGTAAGCAAAATAAGGCCTGGGACTCTAGAAATTGGTCGGTTGAAACCATCCCATGAGGTAAAGCAAAAAAAAACTTTCAACATGACCACTGCTTTAAACGGCAAGTCAATGTAGAGTGATTTCCTTCAAAACTCTCCGGAAACAGATGCTTCCTTCCAATATTCCCACTACAACTAAGCCTAACCCATAAGAGTATAGTCACTCGTCACATGGCCACGAGCTGTCATACCCAATAATTTATCTAAAGCGATTTCGAAAGGAAAGCGCAGAAATCTTAAACAATTGCTCGACCTAGCCTAAAGGAAATAACCATTCGATCCACCATTCATTA
>JAEQML010056228.1:0-34419 GCA_016904865.1 Pissodes strobi
TAATTTTTCGTCGTAGATTTTTTTATTTTTATGATTGTCTCATTTAACTTTTTATTATTGTTGTTTGCTTCATAAACTAACCAAAACTAACCCAAACTAACCAACACTAACCCAAAGTAACCAAAACCAACCCAGACTAACGAAACTAACCAAAGCCAAACCAAAACTAACCCAGACTAACCCTAAATTAACCAAAGTAAGGAAATAAGGGCGCAACTTGTCTCTTCACTATCTCAAAGAAAAGATCCATCGAGCTAAAGCTCTCCGGGTCTTTTCAGATTGTAAACTAAAATTTGTCTCATAGAAATTTTGGAAAATCATTTTTTTGTTTCAAATCAACAATATTTTCGATAAGACATCTCCGCTCTCGGTATATTACTGTTGACATGTTGGCAATAACACGTAAAATCGTGCTTGCTTGCGTGTTCACTTCCCTTCGTTTGTTTTTAGACAAGCGTCTACCTAAAGCAAATTTTTGACTATTTTGGACTAATATTTCACTTCACGCATGGCCCTTTGCTCGATTCGAGGGCGCAACTAAACAAAACTAATCCAAGGCAATGCCCAAAATCAAGAAAAACAAATGAAAAATACCTGAATTAGTACATGCGCATGCGTGAAGGCTCAAAATTGGTGTTGATAGACGCTATTAGCAAAGGCAAATTTCTGCGCAAACAACAAAATCTGCCGCGACGCGACGAAAAATAACACCAACATTGAACACAAATATTTAAAAAACAAATGCATGATCCGCAACTTTTATTTATTATATTGTCAAATAATTGTGTGCACTAACGATTAGTATATCTCTGACATTTTAATTCGTGTAACGCTAAAGTGATATATCACCGAGAATTCTTTAGAAAATAAGAAACAAATAGCAAAGAAGATCATGGGTTCAGACATCGATTTAATGATTGGAAATTCGAACGTAAAGGGCTCCATCACATCCACTTCTGGTATACTAATTTCTAACTGTAAAAAGTGTATTATTAATGTTTATAATAAACCTTAAGTGTTATAATTTAATAACAATTAATTTTATTTAATTATTTGATAATTAATTTTATAATTGTTAATAATAAATAAATCATTCTTCTAAAAGTGTGGTTTTATTTAACAGCAAAATGATAATAAAGCCATTTTTTTTTTCATTACAGCAGTAGTGCTGTAAAGGCATCTATTACAGCACTAGTTCTGTAATAGGTGCCCTTACAAAACGATTTATAGAACTGTAAAATTCATATTACTAAATGAAAGTAGATAAACATATTATTAATTTAACCATTATTATTTAATTTTATTTTTCCTTAGCCAAGATTGGCTTGGTTTCAAAGTGACGGCATTGTTGCCCTATTAAAAGATAAGCGGGCTAAAGCAACCAGTCAATCAATCTTAACATATAATATGATGCGAACACACAACTCTACGTCAAAGAAAAGTCAGAAAACCAATTTCCCCCCTATATTTAAAATTATAGAAACAACTTAAGGAAACTTCTCACTTTGCCGAGAATCAGGTCATAAATAATATTAAATATCGAAATGGGGAAAATTCCAGCTCCGTTTTATTATCTAAAGAAATAAGCATTGCCGGATGAAACTTTAACTCAGAACATTAACATAAAATATTCGTAAGTTATATAGTGTTAGTATTCATAAAGAATAGTTGAAATTTATTCTAAAGGGTTCCAGTTTGATAATTCTTCGCTAATCCTTCCGGATAAATCAGTACCGGAGTGGAATGATTACCATAAAATGGAAAGGGAAGATTAACGTGAATCGTTACGAGGGAGCGCATATATGTCTCCATAATGTGTTTCTTACATTTAGGGAAGAAGAGCGCTGCGAATCTAGATCTAAATGCACGCTCGGTGAAGTAAAAATGGCGCAACTTTTTGTTTCGAATTAGGTTTTGCCCATATGTGGAGAAGTGTCTACATGTAGGGTCAATTTGCTGTGAGAAAACTGAGCCCCATACGATTACGTTTTCCGGTGACTCATGCTCTTCAAATTTATGACTTTCTCTGAATCAATGAAACTACAAAAATTTAACGATTTATGCATCACTTTGCTTGCTTTAATACAAAACAACCCAGAACTCACCATGTGAAGTTCACTGCATTTTTTTATGTGTGTGCCACGAACCATGCAAGGCTAAGGCCTATAATATACTCGTGAGGGTACCGTGACCTGTTATATGGCTTATGAATGTTATCCAAGTATCGAAACATGTACACTTGGTGCCCTTCCCGACACTTATAGACAACGCAGTAGTACTTCCACGGTTGTTATATTAGAACTACAATAACTACTAGTTTTATGGCTCTCCGACCGGGAATCGCACCAGGGTCTCCCGCGTGACAAGCGGGGATACTGATCCCTATACTAACGAAGAGCACACGAGTTCCACCCAACCACTCTCGTTATCCCTTCTGGCACTTCAAATCAATGCGTTTAAGAAGACAGATTTAGTCTCAAACTTTGGCAAAATTTTTTGGGAAGCTATTTTACATCTAATAAATCCACCTCTTGCCTGATGCCGACAAACAGATGATGAGGCTTCTGTAACTAATCTCACACATCTCTCTACAGCCTGTGAATGACAAGGGGCATTCAAAAGTGGTTGGTCTGGAACATGAGCAATTATTTTCTTAAGTACGTCTGTAGAAAGACTTTTAGTGATTGGTGGCTCTGTAACCATCGATTGCCAGCTTATTAGCTCATAATATTCATTGGCTACAAAATTAATCTTTGATATTTTGAACTTTCGTATTTCCATCTCAAGGTTATGATATCTAGATTTTAGAATCCGCTTTAATCCCTATTCGCAGATGTTAACGCGCGAATCAGGAAACATTGCTAACAAAATATTCTCTGGAAGTGCAAAATATCCATTAACCTGATTTATCTTAACAACAGTATCTCTCAAATGACATGACATATATCGTGATCGCTGGATTACTTTTAGTTAATGTTGTGGACCATAATTTAACTTCAGAACGTATTTTAATTGAAAACCATGTTGGAGCATACAACTTTAAACTGTATTCTGTCAAATACCTTAAATGTTGAGAAAGGTTTGAAGTTACTACATACAGACGCAGCAATCTATTCGCAGTAGTTCTCAACCTTCAGTGAGAAATTTTCCAGCTTTTGTATTGGCAAAATGTTTAGATAAGTTATCCACCGATATAGACAAACTCATGTTATACGAATATTTTTGGTGTGAGCTCTACATTTGTAAGTCAATTTCGGCAAATTCTGTCGTAATCTCTTGAAACTCTATGACTGGTACAAATTCGCAAGATGGTAATACTTTCCGATTTTGCCAGAAAACCCAGAAGGGCCAGTAGTTTCCCCATCTAGGTGTTTCATTAGTGCCCGGTTTCTGAAGTACCAGATATCTCGTAGATAAAGTTATCAAGCCTATAAACTGTACATAATCCCAAAATTGGGTTTCTAAACCATTCAACAAACCTTATCTATTCCATAAGTTATCTAAAGGATATCTTAAGGAAAATGGGCAGATATCTATCTGATAAAATCAACGCAAGCGTATAGTACAGTATGGTTTACTAGTTTCTATTGGATTATCTAACCAAACATTTGTGCTGATATTGTTAATTAAAATATTAATTATTTTTATTCTAAAAACAATACCGATAGTACTAGCGAAATGGAATATTCCAGTTCGTCGACATATTCTGATGAGGAATATATGGATATAGTTAGGTATATAGAACGCCTAAGACTTTATCGTGAAAGAGAAGATCAATATGCAAAATATGATGATAAAGAATTTCGAGACAGCAAAGTATGCAGCTGCCTTGCAGCAACTAGCATTGAATTCTCTGGTACAGGTACACGATGACGACGCAAAAAATAACCAGGAACATAGGAGGGATGGCCATAGATGCCATTCAGAAAAATCAAAAAAATGATCCACGAGGTGATGCTCTGAAAATCCAGGATAAGGACTAAGACGCAGCTTTCTCGTCAAGTTGTTTATCAAAATAGGCTAATATTTCATGGTATTCAGTGGATTTAGTGAGTATTTTCTGTATTTTGCCAATTGAAGATTTAAGTTAAATTTAATATTTATTTATGTAATATATCTGTTTTTTCTGATATATATTATTATTATTATTATTATTTTTTTAACTCAAGTTTATCTCGGCTACATCAGTACAGATCGATCCATTCAGATAGGATCTGCACTGCGATTCTACGACTCTAGGAATGATCGATCAATATGTGCGGCATCTAGAACTACCGACTTTTGCATTGCCCTGTAAGTATTCGCAGGTATTCCAATTTCGCAAAGTTGTTCTTTCAGGTTTCTTGGTATCAAACCGATCGAAGACAGTATTACTGGGACGACTTTAACTGTTTTCAATCCCCACATCGCTTGGATTTCTCGTTTCAGCTGACTATATTTGGCCATCTTCTCCGCATGCTTGGTTTCCAAGTTATTGTTGTTAGGTATTGAGATATCCACAAGTATAGCTATCTTTTCCTCCTTAAAGATTATAGTGATATCCGGGCGGTTGTGCATCACGGTGACATCAGTGACTATCTCTTTATCCCAATAAAATTTCGCTTGCTCGTTCTCAACTACTGGGTCTGGTTGATACTGATAGTACGGACGATCATTGGTTGGCATAATGGAGAGTATTTTGAGGATTTCCAGATACGTGATTGTTGCAACCTTATTATGTCGGTCTAGGTACTGGCTTCCAGCAAGGCACCCTGAGAGGACATGCTCGATGGTTTCCGACTTTGAGTTGCATTTCCGGCACTTATCTGTTGGTACGTCTTCTTTTAAAATGTACTTTTGATAATTTCTTGTACTAATAACCTGATCTTGAATTGCTATAACGAAGCCCTCAGTCCCAGGGAATAGACTACCTGTTTTCAGCCACTCGAGTGATGCCATCGTGTCCACGCTTTCTTTTTTCAAATCATACCAAAATCGACCATGTAACTCCCTAGATGCCCAGATTGCTGTTTTTTCCTCAGTGGTAAGAGCTGATGGCAGAGGCACGTGTTGGTTTGCGAACATGTTGAGTGGCGTGTAATTCTGATCAGACTGTACTGTGGAGGGCGTTGTGTTTTGAGGAGAAATATTTCCTCAGTCCAAGTATTTGTTGCAGGCATGCTTTCACTACATCCGTTATCCCTCTACCACCTTCATCCCTGGGCAGCGTCACTCGTTCCATTGATGATCTGGGATGATGCATCCTATATTTCGTCAAGCTCGTTATTATTATTATTATTATTATGATTTCTATATGACCCACTAAGAATTTTATTGACTATACGTATGCACTGTCCATCTTATAACAACTGTAGCTTGATACATTTGGGGGATCACTGATTAAAGCAACTTAATTATTATCGATGAGAAATCCATGTTAACGCTATGTGAGCTAGAAAACCATATAGTTTTTTCGATTTGGATCTTATCAAAGATACTCAAGTAAGCAAATAATCTGCCTGCAATTGTGCTCTATTTTGCAGTATTTATATTCTTTTTCTGGTACAATTTACGGGCAGTTGTGAATTTTCGGAGCACGGAACTATTATGATATAACCAGTTATAAAGCATTAATTGATTTTTGTGAGGCGTTTCTTTTTTTTTTTGAAATATTAATCCAAAAATCACTAACCGAAAAAAATGTAAATATAATTAAATCACTTTTGGTACAGCTATGTATGACAGAACTTATCACCACGGCATCTGGCAATCAACTAATTAGGCTAGCTTAATTTTTTAAAGCGCATTCTGGAAGCGGGTGTATGAAGTTTGGATATGCGGCAAATCATTGAGTGTCCGAGCAGAATTCTATAGTAAGCGGTAGATTTATGGTGGGAAGTTCCTCTCTAAAAATCCCTAAAAAGGATTATCTCAGAAAATTACAATAGGTCGGATTCGGGATTTCTCGTGCGCTCTCATTAGGCAATTATAGGCTTATCATTTATTCGAATTTAGTCCAATTATTTGCAATTCATTAAAAAGTAAAGGAGGTTTCTGTCAAGTTCTTTTTTGGACTCTTATAGAAACCTTTTTAAGGCGTATAGAAATTTTAGCGGTAGGGAAGACCAAGGACAATTATTGTAACATGTTACAATTGTACAGTTGTGGTACAGTTGTCTCCACGTGCAGATGCCCGATTTCTTCGACCGTAAGTAATAAATATTTGCATGCATTATTTTATTAAAACAGATACTCAATATACAGTCACGCAGCTTAAATTTTGCATACGCCCTATTTGATAATGTCACTATGTACTGCCAAGATTAGCTTGCTGGTAAAAACACTCTTGTTTGTGTAATTTAATTTGTTTATGCATAATTGTAGGTGGTGGCATTTGTAACACACGATAGGGTGGCAGTTGTAACATGTTACAACTGTTCCCTTAGTGCTTGATTAGAAGGTCCCAATTCTTAGTGCTCAAATTTTTGCAGAAAAAGCCACGTTTAAGAGTGATAACTACCGAGAGAGGTCCTGCTCATATTGATCTGCAACGGACAACCTTACTGGTAGACCAAGGTGTGTCTCAAAGGGAAGCTGCAAATCGTTTAAAATCTTGCCGGTTACATCGAATAGATATATTAAAAAAATAAAAATGGCATTCAAAAACCTAATGTTGTTTATTCTTCGCATAATAAAGTACTGTCTTCAGACAACGAATTGATATTTTGTGAATATACTTGCCACTTGTCTGATCTGTATTTTGGATTTACTACATCCTTCTGATGTTCGTTCTTTGGCCCTTGAATTGCCCTGCTTGTACCAGCCTCTTCGAAAAAATCAAAACCCTTCACATCAAAAAGAAGAGACACCCTCCATATCGAAACAGTCGACACCCTCCACATCAAAAGGATCAACACCCTCCACATTGAATGAATCGACACCCTCCACACCGAAAGAGCCGACATCACCCTCCATATGAAAGGCATCGACACCCTCCACATTAAAAGAACCAACACTTGAACATCGAAAGATGAGTTAAATACTTTCAGAGAATTATTTTAAACCATTTCACCGTTTCCAAAAGCTGCTAAATGTGCGAATGTCACAAATCGAAGAAAATGAAAAACAGAAAACTAAGGTTTATAGTTTTTCCCAGTTTGATGGGTTTTAATTTTATTACGTGAAAAATAGTACCCATATAAATAAAAATTGTTACATTTGTCCCCGGTCTCCCCTAACTAGGGGTTTTCTATTCAGAAATAATGAAATCTTTCGTAATTTGTGTTTTTCGAGCTAATGGCTGTATAAGCATTACGTCCGAAGCTTAGTTTGTGATATGATTCATTTTCCATAAACTGTATTTTTCATGATTTAACTGAAAATTTAAGTAGATTAAACCTTGGATAGAATTTCTTACATCGAGAGTTTTCCAAACGTACAAAAATCCGCCGAACACTAAAAATTTAATGATCTTAACAAGTAAAGCAGTACCTAAATGATCCTACTTAAAAAATCATCAATTCAAAGATAATTTTGCTGTAATGTTTAATGTACAATTTAGAACTAATATCAAATTCTGATATATAAATTATTTATGTCGCTTAATGGCGTGGTAATAGGAATATTTTATGTTTTAATTTATATTTCAATAGAAAATTTATATTAACATCAAAAGCCATGACGATTCCCATTTTACTGCTGAAAATTTAATTTTAATTTCTGAATAAACTGAAATTCAATAAAAAACATATAGATGCAACTTTTAATGGTCCAGCTTTATGTTTCAATAATAAACATTCAATGGTTATTTTTCATTTCCAATGCTATAGAATGTGTGTTACAGTTGGATGAATCTAGTCAATATATTTATTTATGTTAATATTAGTAATAATTTCTGAACATATATTATCGCCATCAAATACTATATTATTAACCAAGGATTAAACAGACAGTATTATTGCTTGAGCGCGAAGGCAATATTAGTTGTCTAAACCATGGTTAATTTATAATTCTTTCCACTATTAACACATCTAATAGATGTGATAAAAATTTGGGCTGACTAAGCTGCTACCGATACCTAGGATTTCGAAAGAATTTTTGGACCGGCTGACGAAGTCGATGGGATCGAATGAGTCAGTCTACCTAGCAATCGTGTTGGACAAGAAATATAAATCGAGAACAGATAGTTGGGACATTTGTATTAAATTGAACAGGCTACAGATGCAAACGTTGCGCAAAGTAGTAGTTCCACTATATCCAAGAAAGTGATTCTCAGAAATAAATAAAACAGTTGGAGGATCTAGGAAATACGTTACTACAAAATAACGCTGATCAAAATGTTGCTCGAGCTTCAATCAGACCTGACTGTATCCCCGAATTCAACCCAAGAAATCAAAATGAAAGTCGTCAAAAGTGGGTTTTGTTTTGCGAGCCCGATACTACCTGTTCAAAATAAAAATGGAGAAACACGAATGTGTATTGACTCTAGGATACTTAATTCGATAACGCTAAAAGATTGATATCGTCTTCCATACGTTGGAAGTTTTACAAAATTGCAAGTAATTTACTGCATTTGAAATGCATCGGACTTGTAAACGTGCCAGCAATGTTTAAGCGGACGCTTAACCATTTCTTAGATACCATGAGATTTTCATCAGCTTTAGGCTATATGGACAATATACATACATGCACCCTCGATAAACTTCACTTTAGGACTCATAGCATTTGGTGATGTATTTGTAACTTTTCGGGATGCTGGTGTCACATTGAACTTGTCAAAATGTCAATTTTTCCGAACGAAAACCGATTACCTTGGTCTCGAGATCAATGCTGCAGGTATACGAACTGGTGCTGTAAAAATCAAGGCAGTTGATAATTTTCCTACACAATCCGACAGTTTCTTGGACCTCCTAGTTATTTCCGCAAATATGTGAGAAATATTGCTCAAATTGCACGAGCCTTGGCACCATTAACAAACGAAGATGTTAGATATGTGTAGGGTAAAGAACAAAATGAATCATTCAAAATAACCAAGGAGATTCTAACAAGCAGACCAGTTCTTGCTATTTGCGACAATAATTTAGAGACAGAAGTACATACAGATGCTTCTAAATGGAATCTAAGACGAATTTTACTGCAACGGCAAGGGGACACCAACTAGGGGCCTGTTTTAAATTTTAGTTGACATACGAACATGGAAGAACAACGTTAGCACTCCTTTGAATTAGAAGCATCGGCAGTGGTTAACTTGTCCTTACGACATTTCCGGTACATCTGCTTGGGTTAAAATTCAAAGTGATTACAGACTGCAATGCATTAAGAATAGCTATGGCAAAGCGTGATTTAATACCCTGGATTGGAAAATGGTGGTTGCTTACACAGGAATTTAACTTTTCCATATAATATCGTCCCAGAACAAGAATGAGACATGCTGATGCGCTGAACCGGAATCCTGTTGAAAATCTATCACTACCAGTAAAGCAAAAGAAGATACTTCAAATAGACATAACTTGTGAAGACTGGATCCTATCTGCATAGATCAACGATAGCCAGTGTAAATATATATTGGAAATATTTCTCAGGAAATCAGAAAATAGTGAAGACAAGCAAATTCATGGGGACTATGTTTAAAAAAAAATAGAAAAACATGTGATGGGTTGAGATGGTATGTTCCTAACGCAGCTAGACATGTAGTGACCATGGACCAGCGGATAGTCAATTGGCAGCAGACAAAACTAAGAAAAATATTAGTAGTAGTTACTGGTTTCCTAGAATGAAAAAAATACGTTGACCGCTACGTTAAGGCTTGTTTAGCATGTACCTATAACAAAGCTCTTAAAGGCAAAGGCTCTTATGGCAGTAGAGACAACGCAAAGTAACTTGGTAATCAATTTTCGAAGAGCTGTCTTTGAAACCTTCGGAGTACCTAGAAGAATTGTGCGCGATTGAGGAACTAGTTTTACGAGTAATGCCTTTAGCACATTTGGGCATAAAGTCCCTACCCAACGCAACAGCTACTCCATGCGCTTAGGAGCAGGTGGGGCATTACAATAGGACCTTGCTGAATTCAATCTCAATCTCTCATGATGATGGGAGGAAGTGCGATGCTTGTTTAGGGTCATGTGTTTAATATCAACTCCACTTGGAATAGTACCACCGAAAAGAATCCAAACTAACTTCTACTGAGTTACAGAGCCAGAGGAACGCACGGCTCCTTCCTGAAAATAGCTATCGTTGACGATGAAGAGGTACAAAATATTTAGAGAACTCGAGACGAAGCTGAGTTGTACACGAGGGAGGCTCAAGCAAGGCAAAAGGTCTACTTTGACGCCAAACGAAAGGGGTGCCATGAAGGACCTGGTTGCCCCACGAATGGCAAACTACTCCAATGATGGCGAAAGCATAAAGTTTTTTCCAAAGTAAAATGGTCCCTATATTGTTAAAAATACATTACCTCATGACAGATATGCTGTAGAGGATTTGCCATTATCAGGGCGCGCCCAAAAGAAATACAAAGGTGTCAGCTCTACTGAAAGGATTGAACCGTTTACACCTTCTTACGAAATGAGTAGTAATACGGAGACAGAATAACAAAAATTCTGATAAAGCATTTGGACGTTTATTTATATAGGTTTAACTGTATATTTTGTAGATATATTTATCAGTGGAACACATGGTGGTGTGAGTGTGTGCGCAGCATTCTTGTCATATGTATTTTCTGTTTCATTCTGATAAATGTATAATACTTCTTTGAGATTTCTGCCTGGGAATGATTTTCTGAGACGGAGAAGGAAGTAGCATGGCCGTTTGTTTTTAAAATTCGTGATAATATTACATGAATTTGCCCTAAGCTTATAAATATGCTTATGCCAAAACACACAATAAACACTAAAAAAAGAAATTCTTACTAGTACACACATTCTCGATTATGCCACAGAAATCCTTAGTTTAGGGCCCAATTTGGCAGCGGAAATTGAAAGCGAAAAGGCATTACCAGTGGCGGATATAATATGTAATATTGAAGCCGGAATATCTCGTTTGAAAAACATTAAAAAATATGAGCTTAGGATAAAATCATGTAAAATTATCACGAATTTTAAAAACAAATTAAAGAAAAAAAAATTGGTAATAAATCTCTCTTCAAAAACTTACAACGAACCCCAAATATTTTACAACAGAAATTCCATTTAAAAATACTAAGAGCTGACAAAACAAATAAAACTGTTATTATGGAGTCCACTGAATATAATAAAAAAAAATTAACGAGCGCCTAAAAGATAAGAACACATACCAACAAATCAAACAAGACCCCGCAAAGCAATATCGGAAGAAAAGTAATGAGTTAATAGGAAGTTGAGAAAAAAAAATCACATTTTTCGCCTAATATGGGAAAATGCTAAGAAATCGAAATTCATTGCCCCTAAAACACATGGCTTACCTAAATTACACAAGGATCAAATTCCTCTCTGACTCATAGTAGCGTGCATCCAAATACCACTAAATACATTATCCTCCTTTCTAAAGGACATGCTAAGCAATATTCTTTACAAAAATGAGTATTACATCAAAGATTCACAACACTTTAAAGATAAATTTAGAAATATAAACATTCCAAAAGATTACATATCCTTGGGTATTACTTCATTATATATAAACGTACCAATTAAACTAGCAACATAAATAAAAAGGGTGTTTAAGAGAGTGACTTTTTATCGACTTGTGGGATTCCTCGAGGCACGTTGTGTCCTCGCAGAGCAGCAAAATGGCTTTAGAAGGAATCTATCAGGCTATAAAAAAACATCACAGTCACTTAACAACAAAAAAATAACAGTATCCTTTTTTTTGGATCTGTCTAAGGCTTTTGACAGTATTGATCATGAGGTTTTGTTGGGGAAAATGGACTTGTATGGTGTGAGGGGCATTGCTTTGCAGTTTTTCAGGTCAAATCTTACTTGCAGGAGACAGCGAGTAATTGAAAATAATAGGAATGGAGAACGAGTGATGTCTGAGTGTCAGTTTGTGCGGAGAGGTGTTCCGCAATTTTGGGACCACTCCTCTACATTATATGTACAAACAATCTGGTCCGGAGTGTTCAGAGTGATGTTGTGATGTTTGCCGATGACACGTTAGTACTTTGTGGAGCTAAGAGTTAGGGGGGATGCAGGGATGCCATCGTAAATGACCTAGGTAACTTGAGTGAGTGGTTCTCCATGAACAACCTTCAGTTGAATGTCACAAAAACAAAACTTATAACTTTTGGTGTACGAAATGAACAAAATCTCTCTATCGATTTTGAGAAAACAAGGATTGAATCTGTGGATAGCCTATCGTTCTTGGGAATCCATATTGATTCTCAGCTAAACTGGAGATCACATATCAGTCAACTTGCTCGAAGCATTTCCAGGTAATGTTATGCCCTCAGAGTTATTGTAAATGTTGACGCGGCAGTGTCGGCGTATCATGCTTTTGTGCAATCAAGCCTTAGGTATGGTGTTGTTTTCTCGGGAAACTCGGCCAATGCAGATAGGATTTTTATACTGCAGAAAAGATGTATGAGAACAATCTTCAAAATGAAGTAGATCGTATCTTGTAAAAACATTTTTATTAAAAGAAATATTCTGACTGTACCGGGTGGTCAGTTAAGAATGGCACTAGGCCATATCTCGAAAAGTAATTATCGTAAAGACTTGCGGTAAAAATTTTGTAACTAAAGTGGCCAAGAGAATTATTTGTAAGTATCTAAAATGGCCGCTAGGTGGCGTAGGCGCTATCTGGAATTTGAAAAGTTGTTTTTTCCAAATTTTCACCAATTAAGAATACGTGAAATGCAGCTAGTTTTAAGGCTGAGACAAATTTGATTATTTTTTGTTAATAACTTTTTGCTCTATCTATTCAAATAAAGTGGTAGGCGATGTTCAAATGTTTTTCCAAACAAATGTGTATAACTTCAAAACGGCTCAACGGATTTCAACAAACTGAGTGTCATTGAAAAGAGCTTTTCTTAAGCTATCAGATGCTCTATGAACAAGCTGATTGCGATCGGTTACGTTGCCACTAGAGGGCGTTTTCTGACATAACCACAAATAAGACAGATTCTCTCAAAAATTTTAAATGCAACGATATCACTTTTTTTACAGCTAAAGATAGCCAAATGAGAGTTTAGCACGTCAGTGAAAACCGCATCTCAATATCTCTTTCCTAATCTAAATTATAAATAAAAGTAATTTAAAATACGAAAAAAAAATCATATTTCAGGGAATGTTGCGGTATATATGTCGTTTTTAATTCCTAATTATAGTTGTTTTACCACAATATGTATTATTCTACTGTTAAAATACTAAAATCATATTAAAGATCTGAATAGTAATTAATATCCATTCATTACGCTTGATTTGCTTATCCGTCCACACAAAATTATAACTTTTTTGACAAATCAAATATGCTTTGGAAAACAAAGCAGCAATCAATATAATGCTGTTGCCTAGTTGTCAATCATGTTAAGATTGCAGCTATTTATAGTGTGTGACATATTTTGGTGTCTTTATTCGTAAAGAAGTATGCCTTTTCGACCTGCAGAAGTGTTTGATATGTTTCGTACTTATTTTCAATGCAATGATAATGCAAGCCGCTAGAGTCTGTGCGGTGGAGTATCCTGAAAGGCGTCATCCGACTGTCAAGGGTTTTCTTAAAATCACTAATCGCTTTCGAACAACAGGAAGCATTCATCGTCCTATATATAGAAGAAGGAGAAGAGCACGAACTGAAAAAAATATTATAAATGTCTTGGCATATTTGCAATTTGATCCTCATATAAGTACCAGGGCAATTGCAAGGGAGCTGGGAATAACTCGAACTACTGTTCTAAGTATTCTGAGGGAAAACAAGTAAGTAATTATCGGTAAGATTGCAGAAGCGTCATTCATTGGTTTTTAGATAAGTTCAACATTATATCGATAAAATCTGGTTAGCTTAATAATATCTTATAAAACAGGAGCATAAAGTGGCACTTTTGTGCAAATAACGGTTGTAAAAAAAAATATGTTTTTTCTTCAAACGTCAGTAAATCCATCATTACTCGACTGTGTAGGCGGCAGTGAAGTTTCGTTTTTCCTCCGCCGGAGCTTTACTTTTCACTTTTCCGCCGGCGGAGGTAAAAGTGTTGTCATATCAACATAGATACAATACAAACACACTTCAAAATAAGCATCAAAAACTCAAGAGTTATTAAACTAAAATTTGTATTTATCACTCAATTTGTGACTGCATTTCCAAAAATCAGTAATTTAGGAACAAATTGGTTATTATTTAATCGAACTTACTCAATAAGTGCTTATCAATACGGAATTAAAACGCAATCGAAGATGCAATTTAAAAAAAATAATTATTGTTGATAGTGTCCACTGACAGCTTTATGTGGCATTACTATAGCAACAACCTGAGCCTATTCACCGACACCGCACCGGTCTAAGCCGCCTTGCGAACCCACTTATCTTTAATAATAATTATTATTACTATTAAAAAGAGACGTTTTTGCATTAATTTGTCGACATTTGAAGAAAAAACAGCATATTTTATTTGGAGGAAAAGTTACTTTTCATGGCTTGCTCTCTATTACCAGCCTCACTCCGTTCGGCTGTTAAACACGAGCGCGCCATGAAAAGTAATACTTTTCCTCCATATAAAATAATATACTATTTCTTGCAGGTTACATCCATATCATATTACGTTATACCAGGAATTAACGAACGACGATTTCGACCGTAGATTAGATTATTGCCACTGGCTATGGAATATGATTCAAGAGGATCCTGAGATTCTTTTACGAAGTTTATGGACAGATGAGGCCACATTTCGTAGCGATGGGAGCGTAAACAGACATAATATGCACTATTGGTCACACGCAAATCCCAATTGGATGCCGCAGATTCAAAACCACGGTTGTTGGTCTGTAAACGTTTGGTGCGGGATTATAGGCGGTAAAATTGTTGGCCCATTGGATTTTCAATGAACGACTTAGTAGAGACACCTACCTAAATTTCCTAGATAATAAACTTCCGGTCCTTTTGGAAAATGTCCCTCTCGAAACTCCTCGTAATATGTGGTTTCAGCATGATGGGTGCCCAGCTCATTACACAGCGAGAGGTCGCGATTTCTTAAATAGGACTTTTCTGGAAAAATGGATAGGACGAGGAAGTTTATTTTCATGGCCACCAAGGTCTCCGGACCTAACTTGTTTAGACTTTTATTTATGGGGGCGACTAAAAGATCCGGTCTATGTAGCCCGACCCACAACAAGGGAAGATATGATTCAGCGGATCACAAATGCCGTTCGTAGCATCTCAGTGGCTGAAATCGAAGCAAGCGTGCTGACGACACAACAAAAAATCCAGTCCTGCATTGAACAAGATGGCCGTCATTTCGAACATTTAGGCCCTCACTAATTATCGTTAATAAAATATTTTATAATAAATCGGTCTTTTTCAAGACTTGCGTTAAAAAGAAGTAGCTTTTAGGGTTTTATTAGTGTTATTGTTCCTCGTTCTTGTTGTAGGCTTGGCTTTTAAACACACTCCAAATTGTGGCTTTAGAAAATAGAATTTGGACTAGTCCCAAGTCTGAATAAAGTATGAGGGAAAGCAACAATATATGTTAGAAACCTTTAAATATACGGAGTATAATTTTTTTAACGACCACGATAAATAATAACAAAACAACCTTAAACACTATTTTTCTTATCAGGTTGGCATTTTAGCAGTAAAATAATATATATTGTGGTAAAACAAATATAATTAGGAATTAAAAACAACATATATACCGAAACATTCCCTGAAATATGAATTTTTTTTCGTATTTTAAATTACTTTTATTTATAATTTAGATTAGGAAAGAGATATTGAGATGCGGTTTTCACTGACGTGTTAAGCTCTCATTTGGTTATCTTTAGCTGTAAAAAAAGCGATATTGTTGCATTTAAAATTTTTGAGATAATCTGTTTTATTTGTGGTTATGTCAGAAAACGCCCTCTAGCGGCAACGTAAGTAATCGCAATCAGCTTGTTTATAGAGCAGCTGATAGCTTAAGAAAAGCTCTTTTCAACGACACTAAGTTTGTTGAAATCCGTTGAGCTGTTTTGAAGTTATAGACATTTGTTTGGAAAAATATTTGAACATCGCCTACCACATTATTTGAATAGATAGAGCAAAAAGTTATTAACGAAAAAGAATCAAATTTGTATCAGCCTTAGAACTAGCTGCATTTCAAGTATTCTTAATTGGTGAAAATAAAAACCAGTTTATTACATTTCCAAACTTTTTTAAAAAAATCGGTTTTTTATTAATATCTTAAATATCCATTTGACTGATGCTATTAAAATTTAGTAGTCTTGTTTGTAATAATATGGGGCTCATTTAGCCTTAATAAAAATAAAAATATGAAGTCCAGTGGCGTCTCGGGAGGCATCACACCGAATATTATTAACAGAAGAAAATGCGCGCCACTAGCTTTTTTAAACATTTTATATTTTTTTCTTATTAAGCAACTAAAAATACAACATTTTTGCTTCCTGAATTGTTATCGTATCTTACTTCGTTTTCGAGAAAAAATAAATAAAACCAGTTTATTACATTTCCAAACTTTTTTTAAAAAATATCGGTTTTTTATTAGAATCTTAAATATCCACTGACCGATCGTGTTGAAATTTGGTAATCTTGTCTGTAATGATATGGGGCTTAATTAGAAAAAAAATATGAAGTCCAGTGGCGAACATTATTGACAAAAAAGTGTGCGCCACTGACTTTTTTACAAAATTTAGATTTTTTTCGTATTAAACACCTAACAATACAACATTTTTGTTTCCTGAATTGTTTTCTCATATCTTATATATCTCGTATCTTGTTTCGTTTTCGAGAAAAAAAATAAAAACCAGTTTATTACATTTCCAAACGTTTTAAGAAGTTTTTTATTAATATCTTAAATATCCATTGACCAATTCGGTTGAAATTACGTGTATAATTCTTTTCTAAAAGAACTGACGTGCAAATTTCAAACCTCCATGCAGAAATGATTATTTGTTTTCCACGGCACTTGTGATTTTTTTTAGCAAAAATTGATAAACCAATTTTGTTCAGTGACATGCAATAAAACGGTTTTTATTTTTTTTTACGAAAACGAAGTGAGATAGGAAAAAAATACAGGAGGCAAAGAAGTTCTATTTTTAGATGCTTAATCAAACAAAAAATATTAAAGTTACAAAAAAGGTATAGTTGCATGCGTTTTTTTGATAATAATATTGGCTAAGGTGCTATTTACTGCTAAATTAGCCTCTTAATACAACAAATAACTGCCAAATTTCAACAGAATCGAGTAAATATTTTTAAGACACTAATCATTTAATTTTTTATTTTTGTTTATTTAACATCCTGTACCTTGAAAACTTTGCATTTCCGGACCCATGTTTATAGAAACTTTTTTTCATATTTTTTAACAAGGAATCACCCTCTAAAATATCTCCGAAATTTTTCGAACACCCTGTGTATATGAATGTATAATGTTTATAATTAACAACTATTCCTTTTTTGTGGACATGGAATATAAACATGCCTATGATACAAGATTCAAACATACCTTGGTCCAGGAAAGAGCAAATTTTGCTTATATACAAAAAAAAACGTGCCTTACAATATGATAAAAATTTGGAAAAGAGTGCCCCAAAGTTTCAAGACTTGGAATGCTCGAAAGCAGAAGTATAACCTAAAACATTTTTTTATAAAAAAGTCCTATTATAGTGTAAGAGAATTTCTAGAGGACAGAGATCTTGGCAACCTATTATAGGATTCTAATGCACTATTTCTATTTCTCTTTCCTTTGTAATTTTTAATTTGTAACTAGATGTTTTAGTGTGTAAGTTTTAAAGTTTTAAAATCGTGATACGATCTGGGCCCTGGAGGCAATTTTGTAAAGTACGGATCTAGTATGGAATAAATAAATAAATGGTTGTTAATAGCCAAGGTAGAATATTTAAAATTAGATGAAAGACGCTAAGAGTATATCTATTCAAATAGAGCATCGCTGCCTTTTTTGTTAATACACAACCAATTTGCACAAGAATAAGTCCAAATATATTTCATAAATTCATTGATTATGCTATACTTACTTACCGTTTGCTTATCAATAAAACATAATTACGTAAGTTATTAAAACAATAACATTAAATAAATATTCAACAACAATTATATTTATTTCATTAATTAAGAAAAATTAATAATGCAATTTTTGCCATATTTAATTTAAAAATATTAAATATTGCATAAAAGCGTAATACTGTTCTAGCAAAAGCACCCTCCTATGAAAAAACTTAGTGCTCACTTAATTAAAAAGTATGTATGTTATGAAGTAAAATGAAAGGTTCTATTTGAATGGTTCAATGAAATTCAATGACACTATATATTTAAAATATTATTAGAGCAATATCATCTTCGAAAAATAAGCCTTCATTTATATCAATTATCACTATATTTAAGGAATGGTATCATTGAATTAACTGGTAAGCTTTTGAGAGAACGATAATCTTTTTTCTGTGTACATATGCTTTATTAAAAATATAATAAGAAGGGAGAAACAGCAACTCAGAATGTTGTTTATTAAATAGGTTGAATAAGAGGTGTATTTTTTACTTGTTCGCGACCCAAATTATTAGTTTAAAATACAAAGTAAAGATATGTCTTTCTAAACACGCTGAAGAACCTGTAAATGCTTCATATACCAGTAGTGACTGCAAGGTTTCTACGGCGTAATTACTAAAAAGTACGGTTCTCATCAGTTTTTTGAAGCAATCACCAGAATTATTGGACAAAATTAATACAATTTGTCGTCTCTTAATTTAGTCCACAAGCAACGTGCAAGATGTAAATAACCTAAGTATTATAAAAAAAGAACGGCTCTCATGTATATATTTTCGAACTAAATGACTCAAATTACGTTCACCGGCTTAAATGGAAACGAGCCCCAGGATGCAGCATGTATAACACAGAATCAGAGTCTAATGACTATATGGAATGCCCTTTGACCACCCCCGTGCGTCGAGATCATCTTACATATTGTGTCTGTTTGTTCCATGCGCCTCAGGCTGCTATTCTAGGAGTTCATTACCCATAGACGGATATATGTACTTAAGCAAGTACTAACTATTATACTCCTTCAAATTTGCACAGGAATGTTATTTAATGTAAGATGTGTTGAGTTAAACTACTTGCAGATTTAAGATTATATCTAACCTCTGTGTTGGCATACGCGGAGTAAGGCATTAGCGCACCTTCAGGTTATAGTATTTGATGCAATTATTTGTTATTACTGAAGTGATTTACGACTGCAATAGATAGAACTTCGTGTCTTAAGAATCTTTTGTTTTACGTCAATAACTGTAAGTTTTTATTTAATACGTATGTACGAATTGTGAGACTGTTATATCTGTGATATTTTCTCCAATGGCATTTATGTGTTCATTTTTATGTAAGTTGGAAATACATTGTAATTATGGTAAGTTAATTTTGCATAAAAGGGATCCTCTAACATTAATTGGGGAAGAATCACAGATAAGAATAAATAAATAACAATGTTAAAATGATTCACCCATACATCGCGTACTGGGTGTAATAATGCCCATCTCACAAAATGTCGAAATTGAATTAACGCCGTTATTTAGTTTGTGGCTGCAAGTTGTCTTGAAAAAATAATTTTATATAATAACCTTAGTCTCAAATTCTCTTTGTAGAATCACTTTAGGTAGCAGCTCCTCCAGTGTTTCAAAGTATTTACTTAGGCAACGACCTGCATATTTTATTGGACATAATCATTTCCAGTTTGACCACCCGAGGTCATCTAATGTAAAGTTTTGAGAACTTCATCTACTACTATTCATAGCAGGCCCGACGGAAAAAGTGAGAATTTTCCACTTACACTCTAGAGCATAAAATTAAGATCCGCGGCATTCGTCGATTTTGCTATATTATTTGAATTTAGTAAATAGTTATTTTGCGCGTGGCTACAGAAAATAGTTATTTGTGTTTTTAGAGCGTAAAGTAATGGCTTGCTGATTGACAAAGAATGTTACTGCGCGACGCGTCACGGAGCGCGGTAATCTTTCGAAAACGGCAATCTTACTTTGCGCTCGAAAAACACAGACATTTTTCTACAGCTGCAATTTTAAAAATTAAATGCACTTTTTTCTCTATACTTATTCTGAAATTTGCAAATGACTGTTATTTTTAACATAATATATTCGGGCATATTTAGAACAAGAGTGTCAGCAACAACTGTAACAAACGCACAACTGTTATTTATTGATTTTCGGTTGCCATAACTATTCATAGCACATTATTTTCAAAACTGTTAATATTTTAGTATAGTCTAAGATACAGTATTAGAAATATATACCCCCATCTGTTATTTGACGATGACAAAGATTATATTTCAGATAATATATACATTGATAAATGACAAATTGGTTGCCTAGCTAAATCGCGTGCCGATGCCGTTTAATAATATAAATTCTAACTAACTTTTTTGAAACAACTTCCCCGATATGTTATTCAAAAAGATCAAGCATTAGCTGAGAGAATGTGACACAAGAAGTTGAAGAAATATAGGTTGCTTACTTTCCTCTCAGCACAAATATGAAGTTGCCAGGTACAAACAGGTGAGCAAACGTTATTAATCCGACTAAGTTATTTAATCGAATTTTTTATTTTAATCCCTGTCCAACAGTATTAGGTTGCCTTAGCAAAAGTTTGTCACATTCATGGTTGCCTAGATTTTAGATCGTAGGTTTAAAGCGCGAGCGTGAAGAGTGACAGATAAGCGTTGCGCGCACCACTCCGTGCGACAGACAGGGATGCAGAGAATTCTTCCGAAACTCGAAAGAAGATTTTTTACGATCGTGTAAGCACGCTCTATGGCTGAAATAATCGATTGAAGTCAGATTAAATACTAGCAATAAAATAAAATTTTTTCGACTCAAAAATTTATTTATCAGCGACAATATATACAATGCAATACTTATTGAAACATTTTTTCTAAATAAAACTTATTCTGATTCTGACTCGTCAGAAGTGCCTATATCAAAATCTAATTCTAATGATTTATCGCTTTCTTTTTTTTTATTCGCTGAGTATATCCTCTACTTGTAAGGGTGTTGGATCCCCTACGAACCATGTTGGCATCAAATAGCCGTCAAAAAACCAATCGCAATCTTCAGGACTTTTTGACGCAGCATGCATCAGTTGCATCAAACCACATTAAGTTAACATAGATTGTGCGCAAAATTTTCTGTTAAAGTGAGATCCAGCATGGTGGGATTATACTGGAGTCGATGCCTTTTTTTATCTTCTTCATAAATTGCTCTTTGTCTTTCTTCGTTCCATATGTTTCTTGCAACATGCGATATCTAGCGTCATTGACGCCTGTACAATGTTTGATCGCATAAATGAAGGCAGTGAACTCCTGAACACATAAATTTTTTTTTCGACGAGAAGATCTACTGGGTCTCAATGATGATTTCTTGAAAATCCGTTCGCCATGATAACATTTTAACAGGCTTGACTTTCCCTTTGTTATAAAATGCAGCTGTGTAATCACACCCTGTCGATGCATGGAAAACTGACAGACTCAGGCATAAAGTAGGACCCAACTTCATCGCCAGCTCAGTACAATTAATGAAATTAAGATCTTTCTTATTGCTTTTCTTGGACGATGAATCCCCCAACCAAATTTGAGTCTGCTAAACTTTCTGGATATTGGCCAGTAAAATTACCAAGACATGGGTATCATTCGCTCTGACCAATATTTTCGAACTTGGTGGCACTTTTGATATATGAAACATTATCCGCGTGTCTGCCTCTTCATGTTGACATAAATAATAATTTTCTTCACACTTCACGGCGTGTTTTCCGACTGTATGATAAGAAAAACAGTGTTCTTTAACTGTTATAAATTATTTTTTTTTTCGGATTATTGATACTTAGTTATAATTTCCCCAATAAATAGCCAAGAATCGCACCAGGGCTTCTTTGAAACGGAAATTTTTGAGGCTTCCGAGAAGATCTTGGTTGAAGAAATCCTTGGATGGCATACGGTGTATCGAATTCCAGCCAACTTTGACGTTCACAGTCTTTGATAGAGGGCGTTAAGTGCCTGACAAAAATTATGTGCAGTGCAGAGGATTTAGTTGAGCACAATTTTATTAAGATTGATTCAGCAACCTTGCCAAATGTCTGCGGCATAAATGATCCGATAACATACAAGTAGTAAGAACCTAGGTTCATCTTTTTGCGATAGACCGACATGCCCTTTGACGGCGGACACAATTTTGATCCTTATACTGTGACTAAGTGCCCATCTTTGTCGTGCTGATATGGAGTCTGCGGCAAGATTATACGTTAATTGATTAGAGGCATCAGCATTAATGGTCTTCTCTAGCGTCAAGTCAACAGGTGATCTCGAGAAACAAGATTTGGTACGTCGGACACCAAATGCTCCTCGTCTAAATTCAGATATCACATACGAACTGCTGTTCTGCGGCTTCATAAGATTGTTGACGTATATAATGGACCACTTGGCATAATTTGGCTGGTTCAATGAGAAGAACAAATAGGACAGGTTGTAAATTGAGTCTATGCACAATTCAAAATCGCATCTACGGATGCTTCCCGTAGTACCTATATCTGGTAAGTCAATTCGGTACCCAACGAACCCGAATTTGATCCTTCGAATCCTATAAAAGTTCATCCAGTATCTTGATTTCAATGATGCATAGATAAATACTGTTCGAAGGAAATTATTTGTAACGTAGCAGAAGTCAATGGTCGTAGAAGCTTGCAACGATTAAAGTGCTTGATATCCAAAAAGCTGTGAACATGTGGACATAATATCTCCAAAAGATTAATTTGTGGGCGGGTATTCTGGGACATCATATTATTGGACCATTTTTTTGGAAGGAAACTTGACTGGGAAATATTTTCTCGAATTACTACAAAATTACATTAGGCCAGCACTGGCAGAAGTTGTTCCGGAAAATGAAGAAACTTGGTTTCAGATGGATGGTTGTCCTGCACACAATACACTAGCAGTTCGTGAATACCTGCAGAACGCCTTCAATGGGCACGTAATCGGACCAAATCATACCATTGGTTGGCCAGCCAGATCGCCCGATCTTTCTATGAACGACTTCTTCTTGTGGGGACACCTGACAAGTCGCATTTACAAAGAAACTCGTTACCAAGACTTGGAACAATTAAAAAACATAATTTCTGCGGTTTGTGCACAAATTTCCCCTCAACAGCTTAACAACTCAAGAATGGAATTTTATGACCGTCTAGGGTACTGTTTAGCAGTGAATGGGGGATTATTTGAATACCTGATTAAGTAGAATAAGCAAATTGTATTTAATTATTGTTGCTATTTCTTTGTTTTTATTGTTTAGGATCATTAAAGTTCCTTTTTTTGCTATTGTGTAAAACATTTTTAATAAATAAAGACGAACAGTTACTATAAAATATGAAATCGTTTGTCAGTTATTGTAATTTGACATCTTTTGGTGGTTTAATTGAGAAAAATATAGGATCGCATTTTTTGTACCACAAATTTTAGGAAACATTTTTCAAAGTACCTCTTAATTCGCTAAATGAAAATTATTCATATTTTACATGGGAGTCTACCATACAAGGACCTTCAAAAAAGTCTAATACAAGTTTGCTCTAAAATGAATAGGGGAGATAATATTAGGAGGTATTCAAATTTGCATGGGATTTCCTATGGACGGTTTTCCGATGCAACAGCCGGTATATTTATAATACCGGATCTTGCACTAGTAGAAATCATAGAAAATAATGACAAAATTATCATTATTTATTGTGGATGGATAGCGTACCGAACATCTCTAATATATACGAAGAACTTATTGCAAACAAACAGCATCTCTAGTAAATAAAAAAGAACAAAACATAGAAACGAAGAAACTGCTCTCATTATTTTACTTAATTATCAAGAAATTCAAGAGAATCTCTCAGATACTGTATCAGGGATATAAGATATGTACCATGATACAAAACGTTTACGAGTAGTTATGAAACAATTCAGAGAACTTAAGACTATTACGGATACCACGAATTTAGATTAAGCCAGTGGCCTGGGGATCAAAACCGGGTGTTACATGAAATTGGACAAATTACAATAAAGAGCCCTAATAAAGATCCAATTTTTTTAAATAACATTTTGTAGGCGATGAAACGATGAAATTCCACAAGTTACTAATGAAATTAGTTTTCAAAGACGTTTGTCAATACAGATTTGGAATGTCACTTAAGCTAGTTTTACCATTATCCAAATTCATGTCAAATAACTTTGATCAAAGTTATTGTACAATTTATATGATGAAGACAAAATTTGACGGCACCGTTTTACACTTGTGAATTTAGTTGACGCCAATGACGCTTCTAAACTGTTACCAACTGGCAACTTACCAGACTTTTAGGTTATGCTAAATTGGATATTTTTACTTGATAAATTTTATTATTGTATTTGTCATATAATAATGAAGAAACATACAGCTTTAAACAGAAATAAAGCTGCAGCTCTAGCTATAATTATTGCGGCTGGTTTTAACATGTATATGTTGGTACCCCCGAATTTGATAAAATATTTGATGAAAAATTGGACGTGTTCTAATTGCATTAAAGAACTTTGACAAGGCGACCTTGAAGTTATTTGATATCAAAGTTCTGTATTACATTTGGGAAATTAATTCAAGGCCACCTTGTCAAAGTTATTTGACATGAACTTGGATAAGTGTAAAACTAGCTTTAGAACGGACGGTCCTAGGTCCCTTTAATTGGGTCTGCCTGCTGCCAGGCACTTTTCGAGGGTTTGCAGGAAGCAACTAAATATTGGGTAGGGAATATAAACATATTTTAACATGCAAGTGCGTTGGCTATTTCAGGTAATTATTTTGTAATGGCATTTTGAACTGAGTAAAGTAAAGACATTCAACCTTTTCTATTAGCTGAACTAGATGATATTTCTTGGGGGTCCATGACTTCGGATATTTTTGGTGGTTAAATGAGCTAATCCTGTCTTTGCAAGGCCATCCGCAAATTTTTAATATTATAATATAATAACTCTAATAAAACTAATGCCAAAGAATATGAATCGGTCGAGATCTGGTTTAAGATGAGCTACGATTAAATGAAATTGCTCGACATAGCTCTGTACAATGATATTATACTAAAAACCAAGCTTTCATTATTTCATTAGGGTTTATTTATATAAAGAACTAAGACAAAAAATTATTTCATTCTTTATTCATCACATTAGAAAAATTGATTTTGCGAAGAAGCGTTTACATATGTAGTGCAGGCTCCAATGTAATTCTGGTTTTCAAAATATGCAGACCGCAATCTGTTTTGTGATCTGTGTACATACGTACTACATTTCCGTCCTAGGACGGGAATATAACATTTCTGTCCTATTTAAACACCTGGTTTGTCAGACCTGACGTTTATCAAAAAAAAGATTTAGCTGTGGTTTCCGTAGTTACGTAATAAACTCCAAACTCGCTCGATTCAAATCATGATATTATGTTGAGTTTAAATTTAAAACACAGTTTTTATTTAGAGTGATATTTGGCTCTATTCTTATAAATAGGCGTATTCTAATTAATTCCGATCGGATAAAAAATAGTATGTGCAACACGTAGGATAAGCACATTCCTGGACTCCTGTGTTGCTGGATGAGGCGCAGCCGAGGCCAGCAATTACCACAATCATCCAGGAATGTTTTGCTTTTCCTACTAGTTACACAATATACTGTTTTACAAAATTCCAATTGTTGTTACACTGAAAATTTACCAAAAATAGGTATAACACTTCATATATTTTTTGTGTTTTCTATTTGATTCAAGTTTTCTATTATAAATGTTTTTATATTAGTATTATAACCTGCACGTTATACTTAAAAGTTAAAAGTTTATATTTTGACATGCTCTATTTTCCAATAAATCTAATTTTTCTGTTACGTTATTAAAAACAAGCTGCCGATTTTCCATGATACAGACGTACTCTTAAGTGTCATCGGCAGCAACGCCGCAGGAGCGGTAAGTAATACTAGGACTTGCCTACTATTTTATAAGAAAGGAAAGAAGAAGGAAGACAATATTGGCTTGTTTATATTTAGTAAACAAATCGGTCTACTCTTTTTTTATATGTATTTGATCCTAATCTATGATCTAACATGATCGAACTTATGGATTATCAAATTGCTCAAGCAATCTACTCGCAAACTGAGTAATATTACTCCTTCTTGGCATCTTCTTATATAATTCATTTTGACAGCTGATAATTGATCTGTTTGGACTACACAAAAGATTCTCTTCATATTTATCCAGTCGTTACATTAGCGAGCATTATTGGCTAAATGTTTGAATCAGATTCTCAAGGAAATCCCCCAACTATAGCGAGAGTCAATTCTTCAACGACAGGTCTTGTATTTCGCCAACGCGAAGAAAGACACTAACAAGGCCACACGACCGGATGGCGTTCCCGCAATAGTGGTGAAGAAATATGCTGCTGAAATAACTGCTCCACTATGCAGGCTTTTCTCTCTATCATATAGAACTGCATGCTTTCCCTATAGCTGGGAAAACGCTCAAGTGCAACCAATTCTAAAGAAAGGTACTAAAACGATTCCAAAAACTACTGTCCAATTGCCTTCGATCCTATCATTCCCAAAGTCATTGAGAAACTCATCAGCGAACCGCTCTTAAAATATCTCGAATCGGCACGCCTCATAAGCGATCGCCAGAGTGGCTTTCTCAAGTGCAGATCAACTAGAGATCTCTTAACTTACGTGACCTACCTGTGAACCAAAGCCATCGACAGCTACGGCGACTCTCGTGCAGCAGCTCTCGACGTATCCAAAGCATTTGATAGGGTGTGGCATAACGGATTGTTAAGTAAATTGATAGCATACGGACTACCACCAGCACGGCTTCTATGGCTTTCCATTTCTTGAGGGATCAAAGCATCCGTGTTGATATTGATGGACTATAACATTTTCAGTCTCTTCAGCTTTTATTTCCTAATTTTTATATTGTTGTTTCGATTTTAATTGAAATTATTTGGATAAATAAAAGTAAGAGTTAAATGTTCCTTGAGTTACCCTCTCGCTGCTCAGATACGTCTTATTGCGGTGGCACTATAGGGGTGTCAGTTCGAATTTTGAAAATTCAAAAATTCAGTTATGAACGCCAGGTCTAAAGTAGACCGAAAGATATGAAAAGATAAGCTAAATTGTAAGATTACATTATCCATAATAAGACACCGATGTAAGGAAAGTAAACGCAAGAAATAAAAGACATGTTTTCCTGACAATTTTTAATAATAATCTTTGACTCTCCTGAGTATCTTTCAAATTTACATTTGAATATAAATTTCAACTACCATTTAACAGTCTCCTGTATAGGTAAGATAAAATAATCATAAGTTACAATCAGTCCACTAATAAGGCAAGAACATTTCATTACATAATCAACCAAATTAACTCTGATTAAAATTATTCTCAGAATCGAGCAAAATCAAATCAATGTCAAAATATTGGACTTCGATCAAATATTGTATTTAGAAAATATGTCAAAATCGGGAGATGCTGTAAAATCTAACAGACGTCTCTGAGAGAAATTCAATTTATATTTAAATTTAAGGCCTAACTTTGGAAAATGTATATTTTCAATTTAAATTTAAAGCTTACCCTTGAAAAAAATAAATATAGCCAAATACTATCACTACTTGTTATGTAGTGACTAAAATAAAGATAATTAAGAAATAATAATTTACTAAAATTTACAAATTGAATTCTCCAAAGAATAATATCGAATATGTACAGGGTGGCTCGAATTCGTTTCTATGTATGGGGAATTCGAAAACCGTAAGCCCGTAATATTATCCTGTAACATTCAAAATGCTATAGCTTATGTCAATATCTTTAAAATATAACTTCACAGTTTATACCATTTCGGTCAAATTAAGGCAAAATTGCGCATTTAGGTGCCTAACAATATGTCGTTTAGAAAGTTTTAAAATTCCGAGTATTTACTCATTAAAGATAATTATTTTGATTGATTAGATCAAAATCCAAGATATATGATCTCGTTTTGGGATACGGTAAGATAAATTTACAATAAGATAAATGTACAGGATAAATCAACGATATGGTAAAGATAAGATAAATCTATGAGATACGTTAAAGATAATTGAAGTTAAATTTCGAAATGTTGGTTTTTCTGTTAAAAAAAAATCAAATAATGAGGAATTGTGAAAACATTTCTAAAAAGGATCATTTATCTTTATGGAATTCCAGACGAGAATGCTCAGGGCCCCTAACGATTTTTCAGCAGAGTGGTTTCATAACTACGGAGTCATCCCGACCATTTAATTTCCACTTCCCAATCAACAATTACATTGCTGCCACTAGGCTACGATTTTAGGAATGGAACTACGTCCTGGAATCTCCCGATCCTCTTCTACGGTCTCCTCATCCGCCCATATGAATTGAAATTACTATCACTCAACTCGAACTCAATTCAGGACTCCATTAAAGTTAGAATTAAAATTGGAGTAGAGTTAGGTAGAGTAGAGTTAAGAGTAGAGTTAAGAGCCTGAAATGAAATAAATTGAACATCAGACGTCTAAAAATGGCGTCCTCGTGCTACTAAAAAAAACTCGCCATCAGTAATTATTTAATTACTTGTTGGTCGGCTCTCCTTCAGGTGTCAACTAATCCATACTAAGATGCCATGGAGTCAAAAGTTATTACAATGCAACCTAGCTGCCATCAATTTCCAGAGAAATTAAAATATTTTGACGCCTCCGTCACCGCATATCACCTTTTAGGCCTGAAGGGTAATCAAAAGGGAATCCTGCTTCAGCTACAATCGGTTTTAATCACTCAGAGTGACAAAAACTGATTTCCGCAGGATGCACACTAAAGGTGCGCGTCCACTTGTTCGTACCGGACGAATCGGCCGCATGAATCGAATCGGATTTTTGTAATGAATTCGTTCACTTATCCGCATCGGATCGCATTGGCTCGACTGACTGGGTGACAGGTTATAAAATGAAAATTCAAGATTAGTAATTTTGATTCGTTGGTAGAACAATGAGTTCTTCTGAAGAAGTAGTGTTGATCGCTACTGTATTATCAGACGAAGAAGAAAAAGCACGAACTAAATGCAGATCACGGCGTCATAGATTTTGGGTACATAATATATGTAAAAAATGAAAACAATATGGCGAATTTCATACATTGTTCCCTGACTTAGTAAGTTTCGTCCATTTTTAATGTTTAAAAATTACAAAACATACATATGACACGTATGTATACAATTCTGTAAACCTTTAAAATAACTAGTCACTAGTCTAAGTTAATAACCACAACAATTACTGGACTCCAGGGATAGCGGCGCCCTGCACTCTGTCCGTTGACTTCCATGTCTTCGTGATGCAACCAGTTGTTTGTAAGTCCGCTGATGGTCTATGGGTCTGGGATGGTTAGCCTTCACTTCGGCGACCCGGGTTCAAATCCCGTCGGTTTTTTTTAAGGTTATGTTTCTAAATAGTTTTTTTCTTGATTTTGGGTTAGCACTTGGTTAGTTTCCTTTCGTTGAGCCCCGGAGCGAGCGAAGCGAGCGGAGGTTATGCGTGAAGTGAAATATTACTTGTTGTAATACGTGGCCGTACTTTGTCAACACTTTCTACGATATATTTTGCTTTATCTAACTAAAAACCAGGATATATTTAACAAAAGCTGTATTATAGTGGATATACAGCAGCTTGCATGTGTTTCCGCGAATACGTTTCACTGCATTCAATACATTTTACGCGCCCCTATCCCTAGAGCCTAGTCAACAATTATTGAGCTGTATAATCGAAGCAAACCGAACGCCACACGATATTAAACGATTCCTCAAAAACCGCCCATAAAATGCGTCCATTTGTTCGTATTTACTGATTACGTCGGCCGCACGCACCGACCGGCCCGGCTTTGAATTCTCTCTCGAAAATACGTAGCCGCATTCCGGCAGTTCGACGCGGCCGTTGTGAGTCAGTGGACGCATTTATATTTAAACCATGAAAAAGAATTAAATAATGAGATGCGTAAGGTGCGGCCGATTCGTCCGGTACGAACAAGTGGACGCGCACCTTAAATCAACCTACAATATCCGAGTCGACACGAGGTCAATTCAAATACCGCCAACAAAGTCAACATGAACTCACTTCCTAATTAGAAAATTCTATAAAATCTCGATCAAATCTACTTCACAAGACATTCAGAATTATGTAACTGTCAAAACAAAGCACCTACTTATGTCACAAACTAAAGAAAACCCGTAAAATTGATAGATGCATTGCTGGTTCCTATCTACATCGCCAACTTTTCATATTAAATTCAATATACCATACCTGCAATCTTATTCACTATAACCGAATGAATTACATTAAAAAGAATTCCAATGGTGTGCTAGATTATATTGAAGTTTGTGAATATAAGAAAACAAATTAATTGCTTTTGGATATTTAACCGCGAGTTGATGCAGAAAATTCAAAATTACTGTCATTGGAAGGAGTTCCTCAAGGGTATAATTATCTCCTACACTGTTCCAGCTCTCACCGATCTCTTAGATAGGACAAACAATTATATTTGCAGCTTGGCAAACGACAGCCCCCTTATATCCTTATTCATGTCGCGGACTCCAATGACGGCTGCTCGTTCCCAGCGCGAGCGAGAAAACCAGATTGTTGCCATCAATGGGGATATGATCGCCATCGTGGAATGGGGTGAGGGAAACAAATCCAGTTTAACGCAGGAAAGACTCAAGCAGCTGTCTTCTCAAAAGAAGCAAATACCGCAGGCTCTGTCTTATCAATCACAGGACAAACACTGACTCTGGCCTCATCCATAAGCTTGCAGGGCATCAACGTAGAAGACAACATATCTTGGCGTAACCACGTCACTAAAATCACCAAGGCAGCAGCACAAAAGCTAGGATAGGAGCACTCAATAGAGCAAAAAAGTTGTATACACATCATTAGCTCTTACTGCTCTATAAAGCCCAGATAAGACCATCTCGGGAATATTGTTCCCATGTATAAAGCTCGGCAACCAAATACTTGCTCAAGATATTAGAGCCGTCGGCAACCAAATACTTATTCAAAATATTAGAGCCCGTTCCCACTTGTCGGGTGGAGGATCCGACAAAATATCGGGTGCTCTAGTGGCAATACATTTTGTATGAAGCTGTTCACATTTATCCGACTCCGTTTTTTTGTCGGCTCCGACAAATATTGTCGGGCGTTTTGCCAGCGCCGGACGCCCGATCAAAAATCGTGTCGGATCTCGTTCGCATATGAGCTTGTATGGCGCTGTTCACATTTGTCGGATGCCGGGTCTGAAAACCCCCTACCAGCTGCCCTAATCATTTATTTTTATAGTTTATGCCTGCTGAAACTCATGCCAGTAGATCGTTGAATCAAATTATGGACATTCTAAAATAACTTAAAAACTATGTTTATTATTTATTTAAATTCAGTGATTAAAGTTTGAAAAGTTCCCAAAGAAAATCGTTCCTTCAGGATTGAGTGCACCCAAGTTTTTCTATTATTGGCTTGTTTTCTTCTAAAATAATACAGCACAACAAAATCTTTGTCGACGTCCACCGGGCGCATATTCAGTAACAGCAGACGCGCTACATTTCCGAATTGCTTTCGGCGACTACAGTAACAGCAGACGGTCTAGGTCTAGCGCGTCTGCTGTTTCTTACCTTCAAATAATTTCCAAATGGATAACACTGATGTTAAAAACTACATTTTAATGTTTTTAGTGCTGAAGAAAAAATAACGTTTTGATTTAATAAGTATTTTTAATTTATTTATTTATAAAAGACATTTGAAGACATAAAAGATAAGAATACAATACATAATCATTATCGTTGATTATATAAGTGATTAAAAAATAACAAACCAACGTAAAATAGCAATTATTTCTTAAACTTATTTTCACCTACGCCTATATTCATATTAACACATTCTTGTAGAGAATGGGGTGCTCTAGACTTTCTTTTTACCAAGCTTTTCACCTTTCTACCAGCTGAGGTATGTTTTTTGCCACCCATCGCTGATTTTCTTCTAGCTGCACTTGTTGGCTGCACACTTATCATTTTCCCTTTCCTTATACCTAGACGCTTAACTTTGGGAGTTGTTCCATGGTACTTAAAGGAATTATGCAATCCTGATATAAGGGAATTATTACTTTTGGCACACTTTTGCCTGTTTTTTAAAAAAGTGGAAATTGCTGGATAAAAGGTTATTGGATCATCATCAAGATGGGTCAAGATTTCATTAGAAAATGATTTCCATTCTTCCTTTATATCATTAAGTTCTTTAATCGTAGGAACATTGACATTTAAAGTACACGCGGAACTTTTACTTGCTTCACCTTTATATATTGAAGTGGATTCAGTAGCAATATTGGAGAATTGTGTAGGCTGGCTTATGGTTAAAATATCGACGTTGTCTCCTTGAAGCGGAAGAAATATCTCAGGATTTGGATTTTCTCCACACGCTATTTCATAAAGCCTGAATTTCATATCAAGAGATAATGTGTTCACACAAGAAATAATATTTTCTTTTTTTGCTACAGCAGCCTGATGCTTGCAGTGTTTTCCATTGTATCCAACATCTTTATCATCATGAGTGTATCGTAATTTTGTGGACTTTGATACCCTGTTTAAGATTACATCTAAAAGCCTTTGTTTATAATAACATTCAAAATTATTTATTATAAAATCAGACAACTGCGTTAAATTAAAGGCTTTAGTTCTCTCTAAAGCTATATCTTTAAGCAACCTAAATGTAACCTCAATGTAATTATTTGTGTTTGTTCCCCGAATCATCAAGTTGCGTCTGTAAAATAAGCGCCATAACTCAATCCGTTCTAGCATTGATTCTACATATTTAGTAAATTTTGTATATTTGGAAAATTGTTCGAACTGCCGTTTTGCATTATTTAATTCTTCTTCTGTTTGAGAGGTGAGAATATTGCGGAATATTGCGTATGCTTTTTGAGAATCTTCTTTTGGAATCCCATTTTTAGAAAATTGAATCCACTTCCAACACGCCTTTAAAACGTGGAATGAGCATAAAAGCAAAGTAGACTTGGTCCAAAATAACTTTAGGACATTACGCTCACCTAAATCGTCATCAGTTATTATAACTGAAGGAGCTACCTTAATGGGCATGATTTCAAACAGAGCAGCAACACCCAAGCGGAAAACATCTGCCTTTTGACTGCTGCTTAAAATACAGCCTAAAGGAATACCACCAACTGCTGACTGCGTCAAGAAGAAATAAACTTTATGGTCTTGCACATCGCAATTTCCAGACGCATCCACAAACATAATTTCAGAAGCTTGTGGCAACTTTGCCGCTCTTTGCATTATAGGGGTGCAAATGGCAACACAATAATCTCCTTCATGACAATTAATTTTATATAAAGTGTTATTGGCTTCTAAAGCCACTTTAAGGCAATTTTCTAACTGTAATAACATGCCTTCGCCTGTTCGAGGTCCGTAGTTATCTTTAAAATGCTTTCTCCAAAGCGTTTGAACGTCACTTTTTGTGGGAATGTTATGTCGGTCTAAAAGTTGATTCTCATATTCGTTACCTAATTCTTCCATCATATTCATACAAAATGTATGATAAGCTGAACTAACTGAATGACCTTTTTCAAATAATTGTAAAATAATTTTTTTGGCTTCCAAACCTAAAGGTCTCTCGCTTAGATTATCTACGCACAAAAGTCTGTGATTGTGAGAATTTTTAAATTGTATTACACATGGCCAGTCAGGAAGTAAAGGATCCGAACTGGCTGATTTTGTCGATGGGACAAACTTTTTTATTGTAATAATTAATTCTGCTGGACAGTTTAAATTTCGAGTTTTTTTCTTTGCTTCTGCAACATTAGTCTTAGTTTTTCTATGGCATTTGTAGATTCTTTTGAATAAATTTCGTGCCTGCTTTTTATCATTAACCAACCATGTTTTTACAATAGTCCATGTTTCTTTTTTTAAATCTTCTAGCTTACGTACCCAGTTCTACTAAAACAATTAGACAAGTTAGATATATCGATTTCATAAAATATTATTAGAGTACTAATTAAAAAAAAACTCTGGGAAAAATATTCAAAATCCCTAACAAACACAAGACATTTTTAAAAAGAATTTAATTAGACTTTTGCCCAGGCTTCTTACTTCACATTTTAGTACATTATACAGTGAGGACCAAAAGTCACGCGCGAATTACGGACCTGGACAGTAATTAAGTATTATCGTTAACTTAGGTC
>MU191631.1:13156-34417 GCA_016904865.1 Pissodes strobi
ATTGATATTGGTTACGCTCGGTTAATATACAGGGTGTGAAAACAGGACAAGTTACGTTTTTTTGGCCTTTACAGGTCGCAATTTTTTAGATAGCGACTTGACATTTGGCATAGAGGTAGAGGTCCACAAACCCTCGAAACCTATTGTTATTGGTTACGCTCGGTTAATATACAGGGTGTGAAAACAGGACAAGTTACGGTTTTTTGGCATTTACAGTTCGCAATTTTGAAGATAGCTACTTGAAATTTGGCATAGATGTAGAGATCCACAAACCCTTGGAACCTATTGATTTTGGTTACGATCGGTTAATATACAGGGTGTGAAAACAGGACAAGTTATCGTTTTTTTGCCATTTTCGTCCGTGTAAACAAGGATAATATTCTTTTTTATGTCAAATGAAAGTATTCGGTAAGACACGTATTTTTGTTCCTTTGCTCTTTTGCTCTAATATTTATACAGGGTGTGAAAACAGGACAAGTTACCGTCTTTTGGCATTTACAGGTCGCAATTTTGAAGATAGCGACTTGAAATGTAGCATAGAGTTAGAGGTCCACAAACCGTCGGAGCCTATTGATTTTGGCTATGATCGGTTAATATACAGGGTGTGAAAATAGCACAAGTTACCGTTTTTTGGCATTTACAGTTCGTAATTTTGAAGATAGCGACAAATCCTCGAAGCCTGTTGATTTTAATTACGATCGGTTGATATAAAGGGTGTGAAAACAGGACAAGTTACTGTTTTTTGGCATTGGGAGGTCGTAATATTGAAGATAGCGACTTGAAATTTGGCATAGAGGTAGAGGTCCACAAACCCTCGAATCCTATTGATTTTGGTTACGATCTGTTAATATACAGGGTGTGAAAACAGGACAAGTTACCGTTTTTTGGCATTTTTGTTCGTGTAAACAAGGACCAACTCTTCTTTTTTTTAATGTCAATTTATAAGTAGAGGTGAAAGTATGTTAACATTTTTTGTTGACAACATGGTTACCATAGCAACCAGTTAATAATATGTATATCACTAATAAAAGATAGTATGGTACTTAGTATTGTTTATTAAGCCTAATTTGATTCTAAAAAATTGGTTGCTATGGTAACCAAAATAAAGTAAAAAATCGTCACAATTCGTCAATCGTACGACTTAGAGATTTGATATTTGGTATTTAGGTAAAGATTTAAAAAATTAACGATTGACGTTGACAAGTCGGTTACCGTGGCAACCAGTTAGAAATGTATCACGCTAAAGTTAGACTAGCGATTGGTAACTCTAATTATAAGGGCTTTCTAATTATAGGCCACGGTACGGATAGGAGCGTGGCAATAATGTGTGACCGAAGGTCACATAAACGAGGCCCGAAGGGCCTCGCGCGTGCCGCAGGCACGAGTGGCCACGCCACTTGTTAATGTTGGATACGTGAATTTCTTGATCAAATTTTATATCTAAAATAATTTTTACGAGTTTGTTTGTCATCGAGATGCGTATATCTAAAATATTGGGACCTTGGGTCAAATAATGAACTCGAGCACGTTGCAAAATTATTTCGGACTAACACACCTCCCCAACGAAACCTAAAAAATAAGCAATATCCTGATGATTTTCCAATAAAATTTGAATTATTTTCTCTTAAAGATATAATGAAAAACTTTATCTCTGACAGCAGAAAAACCAGGCTTATTGGGTTTTCCGAGACACTGTTCTTGTTTTGGTTAGACTTTTGAAATCTATCGCTTCCAGGCTTCAAAATATTTCGCAAAGACAAGAGCACTTTCTGCAACTGCTTAACATCTTTTAATCGACATAAAACGTGAATAATTGTGAATTGTAAATGGATTCACTAATTTATGTTTTTCACCTTAGCCTTACTATTATCTACTTTTTAACAACAAGTGATCTTGCACCAGCAATAATGCATCCAACTAAGATAACTTTATAATTAGAAAGGCCAAGGGTCAATATATCTGATCAATGAATCATGAGCCTAAAGAACAGGTTTTCGTCAATTAGAAGATTCCCTCTGCTTTTCGAATATTCCTTGCTAGGTTTAGGGTTTGCATTACAAGAAAAAGCATTCGAATTAGAATACTTGTCACCATATTTGCCAGCAAACAGTTTTCTTACTCTCTTACAGCTATAAAAACAAACCGAGCATTATATTTTGTAGGAGAAGATTATATAGATGGATCAAAATTTTAGAGAATTGTAAAATAGATTTTTTTTGAAAAGTGTCAATTTTTGCCACGAAATAACATGGAAGCTAGAAGAAAAGATAACTTCATTACCTACTTCATCAGTGCATTGGCATATACCAGTTGATCCAGGTGAAAGTGCTAGATATAATAATAAATATCAGATGTGTCAGCAATATACTAAGCACGGTCTTATTTGCGCTTTGTAGAGCAAGAGCAGCTGATGCGGTTGTATAATTAGATAAAATAAAATAATTAGGTTGTATATGTTCTGTTAATATTTTACACTGTTTATTTAATAATAATTAATTATGGTATTTGCACTAAGAGTTGCAGCATCGCATTGTAGTTTATTTTTTATGAAATGCAAAGTCACATTTTAATAATAGCTGAGACCATAAATCTAACTATTCGAGTAGTTAGGTTTATGCTGAGACACATCTGTAGCCATGTCAAAATTGTTCACATTGAATAAAACGGTTTCTACGTCTGTAAAACTTGCACAGGCTTCAGATAGGTTTGTAATATTCGACACTGGAATAATTTCAGATTTCCCATCCCTATTATTCTACTCTTCAATACAGTTGATGATGGTCAATTCTTCAGTCTCGGTTGCCACACCGCTATCAACTAAAGCAAATGGTGTCAAATCTACACAAGTAGTGTTGAAGGAACAGTTGGGCGAGCGGAAGATTATCTTCATCTCCATATCTCTATTGCATATAAATCCGGCTTTAAAAAAGCACTCCTCTATTGTCATTGAAGACAAAGTTTGCCAGGCCACCGAAACCCATATTAGGGCGTTTGTTAAGTTAATGTATTTCTTTGTTTGTTGTACAGTGCAACCACTATCCACATATGTTAAAAGCCTTCTGTAAAGCACATTAAAGTTCTAACTAATGCCTCGTTTCAAAGATTGGTAATGTAAAGTGGTATTTATTTAATGGATGAAAAATAAGTTTAACATTGTCCAGTGCCATAATTTTAGGATGTGATGTTGCATCAAATTCTTGAAGACACCCCATTATGATGTCTCCTCTCATCCACGCTTTTTTTTAATATATATTGGCTATATGAGAAACTTTTGTATTATTGATTTCTTAAAAATATATATATTCCCGACCATTTCGATGTAAGTTTCTGCATCATAAACTAACCCCTTACGAAGTAATCACTCTGTAAAAAGCAAACAAAATACCATAAAGAACCTAGCTGAAAAGTTAAATAGATTTTTCCTCCAGAAAAATATTTCTAGGAAAAATTCAAATCAAAAATATATAAAAAAAGATAATTGAAATAATAGGATTTTGTCAAATTTCAAGTTGATTTTATCAAAAAGTAATTGTCAAAAAAAAACTAAAGCTTGTTTTTAATGGAATTTTTGACACATTGTCAAATATTTAAAAGCTGCTAGTGTGCACATAATGAGCTATTTTGTATGTTTGATGTTGTTAGTGTTTTCATTTTAATTAATATAATCGGCTAACATGATAAGAAGTGCAAAGTTACCAATTATGTGAATGCTAACGGCTTTTAAACATCCGACAATGTGTCAAAAATTCCATTAAAAAAACAAGGTTTAAATAACATTTTAATTTGGTTTTTGTATGTTATTTTGACGTACCTATTTAAGATTGTATTGTTTTTTAAAATCTAGATTGGGTGACGTCACACTTTTGCTTTTTTTTCACTTAATTTATATAAATAACATTTTGATTACGCTCTAAGGGGTTTTTAATGGTACATAACCAACGACGCCAATTCGAACCAACCAAATAATTTCAATCTTTTTTACATTTTAGATCATTTTAGGAAGTATTTAAATCTTTTCAAAAGATTTAGATTTTAAAAATGATTTAAATCTTTTGAAAAGATTTAAATATTTCCTAAAATGATTTAAAATGTAAAAAAGATTTGAATATAAAAAAGATTTATTATTTAAATCTTTCTTTATATACAAAACGATCTTTCATTTAAATCGTTTGTCCAAATGAAAAGTATCTTTGATCTTTGATATAAATCATTTTTTTAAATGATCTTAAGCAGCTCTGTTTAGTCCTACTCTCTGTGCCACTGCCAGGGTTTTTGCTTGGATTATAGGCCTCGAGATTGGTTAGGGTTTTTTACGAGCCTTACAAAACCAATTAAAAACAACTTTGTCCAAAGCACGTCGCTCGGTTTTCTGAAACATTTTTTTGTTCACCGTTGCCACCTTCTCGATACAAATTTCTAACTTCATCTTTATTTTGTAACAATATTGTCACTTGAGTCCTGCCAACTTTAAATTGTTCAGCCAATTTCCTAGTATTCAAACCATTTTTTTTTTTCACTTTTATCGCAAATAACAATTTTTTTTATAGAAAGAAGTTTCTTTTTCCCCCACACTTAAAATAATTAATGTCAACCGGCAAAAGCTCAAAATAAGTTAAAAAGGCCAAGCCTAGTATCACAGTTTGTTTATTCATTCGAACTTTTGACTCTGCAAATATTATGTAAATTCTGCTTATAAGGTATAAATTATATAGCCCATCTATCCTAAAGCAAACTGTGCCATTTACCTCTTGTTGGGTTTTATTGCCGTTTATTAAGGGTGATTTTAGCATAGTTGTATATTAGGAAATTCCGCTGACGGGTGCCTTTGGGAAGGGTCGGTCGGTAGAAACAAGTAAAATGAAATGAACTATTTTATAAGGGTGGTTACGAAGAGGGGTTTTACTCTATTTTAATAATCGGTTTCACACACTTCTCAAGAATCTATTTTCCATCAGAAAAGCAATCAAGGCTTCAGTTTTTCGATTTGTTTTTTAATATATTTTTCATTTAATTAATGAATTAATTAGTTTTCCGGTTAATGGGATTGTTAGATCAGTCTAAGAATTGTTCTTTTACACAATCATATGTTCATTCTGAGTTCGTTCTGCATTACATACATTCAGGACAATCGTGCATAGCCATCAAAACAATGCCATGCCTATTTTGCATTAAATTCCAAATGTCTTTCCAAAAAATTGTTGCTAGCAACTTCTGATTTTTTGAGAATATTTTTTGCTATTTGTTTCTTGTTCTCCGGTCAATCTTGAATGTAGTAAGCCTCAGCCACAGCTGTGGATTTTTAGTTACTATACCATTTAATGTTTCTTATATTGCCCCTGAATTGGCTAATAAGGAAACAATGCCCTGTATAGTATTCGGGAATTGGGATTAGTATCCAGCAATATTGAAAGGCATTCATTTTATCGAAACTGTTGATACCCAAGCAATGCTTAGTACATTTTCCGCATTTATAAAGTACAAAAATCGACGGTGAATGGTATTTTTAGATCGCGAAACGGCATATATCCCATGCAATGACAATCAGATTGTCATTGATCCCATGTATATGGATATGATTTATTTTTTCTTCATCGTTCACCACAAATTTTCTTGATATATTTTGTCATTGTGTCTGGTATGGTGATAACAAGAGCATTCTCTTTCTCTTCAATATCATCCACCGTTATATTCATCAATTCTTCGCGTTGGCAATTCAGAAAATTGTTACATGTTTCATTAAAAGTTATATATTCTCTGGGCCTTCCAACACAGATCAGTCTATTTCTCCTTTTTCTAAATCTTCAGCATCAAATATTGGAAAATCTTGCCGAAAAGTACAGGCAATGATAGATGACAGCGATGATTCAAAATTATGATACTCAGGATTTATAGCGGACAAGTGCAGAAGGCAGCAAATAGGAAAGAAATAATAGCTCTATGTATAACATGGGAGCAAAGTACATTATTTCCTTCCATGGATTTCGCGTCGTCAAACTTCGATGGAAGAGGTGATACATTGTTCACCAAATATATCAAGTTGTCATAATATAGATACTGTTATCACTGTTTTATTTATAATAAACAAATTCCCAAAAAGTTTCACAAAAGTTTCTAATAATGAACTTCCAAAATGAAGATGAAGTTCCCCAAGATATTCTGGAGGAAGCAAACATGGTTTCCTTAAATCTGCTATCAGTAAAGTCTCGTAAAAAATATGAAAAGGAATAGTAGTTGTTAAAATGGTGGATGGACATTGGACAATAAGCAAATAAGAAAAATATCTGAAGAAGTAGTTCTCGTCTATTTTTCCAGAAACTGCACCGATTTGAATCCCCCAACATTATCAAGCAAGTATACAATGTTGCGATCCACACTCCAAATTAAAGACAATATGGACATTAAGTATCTTTATCTAGGAGCATTTTAAAAAGGGAAATCTGCTGGATATAGTGCCAAGAGAGCTAATACTTTTTCAAGCGAAGATATGGATAAGTTTATTGTAGCAGCGCCAAATGAAACTTACTTGCATATGAAGGTTTATTGGATAAAATAAATAAACAATTTAGGTAACACAGCATTTTTTGTTTGTGTATATTAAATAATGACAAATAAAGTTCTCGACTGTTGTCAAACATTAAGTATATTTTTTCATTTTAAGGTCATGCTTATATTTCAGATTGACAACGTTTCTAGTACCTTAAGGGAAGAAGACCTACGCTGTGAAATTTACGTGACCGACGTTTCAGATCACTATGGTCAAGTTTTGAAATTTCAGGCTGGTGGCGCAGAGAGCAAAGTAAAATATACTAGCAAGCGTTTCTTTACAAGCGAAAACATAGTTCAATTCATTAACTATCTCAAAGCGGAAACCTGGCAAGAGATCTATTGGGCTGATCGTGCGAATGAGAAATATATGAATTATATGAATATTTTTCATTATTATTTTGATTTGGCTTTTCCTCTTTCTTCATCCAGAATTAAAGTTGGCAAGGCTTCATGGGTAACCACTGAAATCAAGAACTATGCGAAGTATATTAAAGATCTTTATGTTTGATATAAACACACAAATTCCCAAGCGGTTTACAGACACTACAGGGATGAAAAAGGGGCCTACCGTAGGTTTCTTTCTCATTATCGTACTGGTAGAAATGAGAGTATGATTTGTAATTCTGGGAATAAAGTAAAAACAGCATGGAACATTTTTAATAAAGAGACCAATAAAAAGGGAACACGTTCGGATATAACTTTAAAGCTTAACAATAAAAAAAATTGAGGACCCCGACACTATTGCTGAATTATTCAGTAAAAAATTGGATATTCTTCTGGGGTCTCAACATAATGTCAATCAAATAAAAAACCATAATAATTTTCCAACACTGTTTTTGACCGCCGTGGATAGCGGTGAGATTTTTAGACTACTAATGAGTCTACCAAGCAAATTTTCCGCAGGTCTTGATGAAGTTCCAATTATTGTCTTGAAGCATATAGCACCTTGGATATGCCAACCTCTAACAGATATAATAAATCAGTGTTTTGTCATGGGAATTGTTCCCATGCTGAAGACAGCAAAAGTGGTTTCGATTCATAAAGGGGGGGATAAGCTTGATTTGGGAAATTACCGCCCAGTGTCATTGCGCCCTCGGTTTCCAAGGTCTTTGAGAGAGCAGTTTACAATAGACTTATGCATTTCATAGAGCAACATAGCATCTTTGCCGATCAGCAATATGGTTTCAGACCAAAGAGATCCACACAGTCGGCAATCTACAAGGTCATTTCTTGCATTGCCGAAAATGTTGATAAAAATAAGAAGGTTTCTGGGTTGTGTCTTGATCTCTCAAAGGCCTTTGACACTATTGACCATCAGCAATTGTTCCAAAGGCTACGGAGTTATGGTATAAGGAGAAAATGTGCTTCCTTAATAGATTCTTATCTCTCAAATAGAAATCAATGTGTGTGTATAACAAACAATGGTAAGGAGTACATCTCTCAAGCTACACAGGTAAAGCAGGGAGTGCCTCAGGGTTCCATTCTGGGGCCTGTTCTCTTTTTACTATATGTAAACACTCTGAGTGAAGAACTTGTGACTGGTCTGGTTTCGCAGTATGCCGATGACACATCTGTGCTGCTGTCTGAGCTTGACTTGTCTGACCTTTCAGAGAACTGCTCAGTGGTGGCTAACCAAATGCAGAAATGGTGCGAGGGAGGCTGTCTTCGGCTGAACACGGAGAAAACAAAACTTGTCTGCTTTAGCAAACAACAAAATATAACCAATTCCCTTTATGTGCGTTTGAATGGCAGATCAGTTCCAGTTGTAGAGGGTGTGAATTTTTTGGGTGCTCATCTTGACCCAACCCTCAGTTGGAATATACACCTTCAAAAGTTGCAATCCAAATTAAATAGTAATTGTGCTTTAATTCGTAGACGCAGGGAAATTTTACCAATAAATTCTATACGGCAGTTTTACTATGCCAGTGTACAGGGTGATTGGTTAAGGGTGGCGAGCGGCCGTATCTCGAAAACTACTGGGCCTAGAAATCCAGAGAAAAAAGTTTTATAACTAAAATGTCTATGAGAAAATCCTGGAAATTATTTTTAAGTTCCGCATTTCACCGCAAGGGGGCGCAATTCAAAAGTAAATATTATAATTTGAAATTTTTCCGAAAACTCCCATATCAAGGTATAACTTTATTAACATTTTTGGAAAGCTTAGAGAATTCTGCACCAATATGGTTTAAGGCTCATTGACGTACCGAGCTTAATAAGGGTGGGGGAAGCTATTGAAAATGTAATAATTTAAATCGCTGTAACTTTTAAACCGCTTATCCGATTTTCAAAAACTTAAGCTTGTTTAGAAGAGAAATGTAAGCACTTTTAAATGTCGTACCCAACGGTATATGATAGTTCCTAATAAATTTTCTAGAGGGCGCAATTTGCAATAATAACAGTTTTGTTGATTTTATCCCGAAATCTTAAATGGCACGGTATAATTATAACATCATAACCGGAAAGAAGATTAAATTGGCAAGTAAAAACGTGAAAACCGAAGTTCGATATCTTTCTTCGTTTCAGAGTTATTGTCAAAAGAATAATTTTACTATATTTTATTTCAGGAAACAATTTTATTGTTTTCATAGTTCCGTAGTCAAGCATGCCTTGACAAAACTGTGTAACTTCTGGTTATGTAGGGTTGGCACTAATTATTTTGCTTTTGTTAAATTGCATCAGTAATAATTAATTATTTTAATCTTTTTTTTATAATTCTGCGCCTTCTTTTAAACTTTATCTATTCTTAGAACTAGCCTAAATTATGTAAAAGACAATATTTGTAGCGTGTTTAAAAGCCACGACAAGAATAACAACAAGTTGTTAACTTTAATTTAGTTTAATCAATGAAACAGTTTCGTGTCAAATGTAATTTTTTTAAAACTTATTAGCTAGATTAGTAATAAACCTCAAAACATATGAACTAAGTACATTTTTATTATTAATAATCACAAAACGAAAACAAATTTTAAAATAGAACAGAATACAAGGTTCAGATTATTTTTTTAAATACTCAAAATGATTGCCATTATTATCAATACATAAATCTAACCGTTTAAGTGTCGATGCTACACTTGTCTCGATTTCTGCAGCAGAAATAGATCTTGCAGCAAATCGAATCCTCTCTATCATATCTTCGCGCGTAGTTGGTTTGGTTTTGAAGACAAGCTCTTTTATCCTTCCCCATAAATAGAAATCGAGACAAGTGAGATCCGGCGATCTCGGAGGCCATGGAAAGAGACTTCCTCTGCCAATCCACTTGTCTGGAAACGCATTATCAAGGAAATGGCGGACCGGTTCATAGTAGTGTGCTGGACAACCATCTTGCTGATACCACATGTTTATTCGTGTATCGATGGAAACATTATCCAAAAGAAGTGGCAACTCATTGGTTAAAAATTCCAAATACCTTTGACCGGTGAGATGTTCTTCGAAAAAATATGGTCCAATTATTTTATTTTCCAAAATCCCGCACCACACGTTCACACTCCAGCGATTTTGATAGTTAACTTCCCTATGCCATTCTGGATTGAATTCCGACCAGTAATGCATGTTATGTCTATTAAGTTTACCTGAGCTAGTGAACGTAGCTTCGTCACTCCACAAAACTTTGGATGAAAAGGTTGAATTTTCGTTTACCATTTCTTTAAGCCATTGGCAATAGTCTAGCCGTTTATCAAAATCGGTTTCTTTTAATTCCTGATGTAAAATAATGCGATATGCATGCAGATGATTATCTTTTAATATCCTATATACCAACCAATAGCTTAGTCCCAACCAAATCTCTTGAAATGTCCCTAATGCTTAAATGTGGGTCTGCTACAATGTACGCTAGAACGTTAATAATATTATCTTTGGTTCGGTTTCGACGTAGACGAGTTTTCAATCGAACAGGATGAACCTGACCGGTTTCTAGAAGTCTTCTTGTCAATCTTGTAAGCACCTTCCCAGAGTGATTCGTCACCTAAGGGCATATTCTCTCTCCGCTATAACGGCATTCTGGAAACATTCAAAATAGACTGCAAGCATGTTATAAGCTTCCTCATTTGAAAAAGGCATTGTCAAAACGATAGGTATACTACAATAAAATGTTTAACCATCAAGCTGACATACGTGTAAACGATTATTAAATTTTGTTTTGGAAACCATGGCTAACTAAGACTCATGTGAATTAAATCAAAATTAAGAAGTGTAGCATCGACACTTAAATGGTTAGATTTATGTATTCATAATAATAGCAATCATTTTGAGTTTTTTAAAAAAAATATATATAATATATTATTATCTTTTATTTTATTTTGTTTTAAAATTGATTTACGTTTTGTGATTATTAATAATAATAATTTAGTTAGTTAAATTAAAATGTTTTAAAGTGAATTACTAATCTAAATTACATTTGTTATGAAAATGTTCATTGATTTAACTAAATTAAAATTAACCATTTGTTGTTATTGTTGTTGACGTGACTTTTAACCACTCTCCAAATTATATCTTTTATATAATTTGGGCTGGTCCTAACACTAGATAAAGTGTAAAGGATTGCGCAGAATTAAAACAAAAACATTACACAATTATTTATTACTGTTGTAGTTTAACAAAAGCAAAATAATTAGTGCCAACCCTACATATCCAGAAGTTACAAAGATGCTTGACTACGGAACTATGAAAACAATTGTTTCCTGAAATAAAATATAGTGAAATTATTCTTTTGACAATAACTCTGAAACGAAGAAATATATCGAACTTCGGTTTTCACGTTTTTACTTGCAAATTTAATCTTCTTTGCGGTTATGATGTTATAATTATACCCTGCCATTTAAGATTTCGGGATAAAATCAAAAAAATTGTTATTATTGCAAATTGCGCCCTCTAGAAAATTTATTCGGAACTATCGTATACCGTTGGGTACGAAATTTAAAAGTGCTTACATTTCTCTTCTAAACAAGCTTAAATTTTTGAAAATCGGATAAGCGGTTTAAAAGTTACAGCGATTTAAATTATTACATTTTCAATAGCTTCCCCCACCCTTACTAAGGTCGGTACGTCAATGAGCCGTAAAGCAAATTGGTGCAGAATTCTCTAAGCTTTCCAACAATGTTAATAAAGTTATATCTTAATTTGGGAATTTTCGGAAAAATTTAAGATTATATTATTTACTTTTGAATTGCACCCCCTTGCGGTGAAATGCGGAACTTAAAAATAATTTCCAGGATTTTCTCATAGACATATTAGTTATAAAAATTTTTACCCTGGATTTCTAGGCCCAGTAGTTTTCGAGATACGGCCGCTCGCCACCCTTAACCAATCACCCTGTACACGGTGATCATTTATAATGTCCCCCCCTCTTAAATTTTTTGTTTTTCGCATTAGACAAAAATGTTAAATACAAAAGTTGTGTAGAATAATGTAAGCTATTTGCAGAATACATTTATATATATACAAGGTGTAACAGAAATGAGTGACAGGTTAAAGTTATATCTTTTTAAATGAAATACCCTGTATATTATTAAATTTTTAGAATCTCCTAAAAATCCTGAATATTTTTTCTATAACAACTCCTATACCTAAATGTAACAGTTTTCGACATATTCGCATTCTAACCAAGCGGTTACATTCATAAATAAATATTCTAGATTCCAGTTCTTAGGTGGCCGTGAATTAGGCAACTACAATACGAGACCACTATTTAAAATGCGAATATGTCGAAAACTATTACATTTAGGTATAGGACATGTTATAGAAAAAATATTCAGAATTCTTAGGAGATCCCAAAAAATTAACAAAATACAGAGCGTTTCATTTAAAAAAATAAAACTTTAACCTGTCACTCATTTCTGCAACACCTTGTATATATACAAATGTATTCTGCAAATAGCTTACATTATTCTGCACAACTTTTGTATTTAACATTTTTGTCTAATGCGAAAAATAAAAAAGTTAAGAGGGGGGGACATTATAAATGATCACCGTGTACAATATATTATTAATTATAGCATTTTAAGGCCATGGCAAAAGAGGAAACAAGCTCGACAATGGCGGTGAAAAAACTAGAAAACACCTACACGGAGGAGAAGAGGAGAGAGCACTCCTCCTCCTGAGCCAACAGTTCCCAGGCAGTCAATCAAGAAACCAAAGTGAAGAAAAAGCAAGCCCAAGGCGACCCACTAGGGATGACTGCGTAATGGCGAAAACGGTAGTCACTGCTTGGCGACTCGAATGGGCATTGAATACATATGAACCACTCAAATCGCCAGGGGTCAATGAAATCTTTCCAGCCCTCTTACAAAGGGGTAAAAAGAGACATTTCACCACACCTCGTAGATATCACCAGAAGTAGTATACATACCAAAGGCATGGAGAAGGGCAAAAGTCACCTTCATCGGGAAGACAGGAAATAAGGTTGGGACAGACCCCAAATCCTTCAGGCTAATCAGTCTCCCGTCGTTCATACTCAAGACGATGGAGAAGGCAATTTGCATATAGAACGGACAGGTCCACAGAGACCGCACTGTTCCAACTGACCAGCATGATACAAGAAACTCTAAATGAGAACAAATCACGCTTTGCGCTTTCCTAGACATGGCGGGAGCCTTTGATAATATGTCCCACGTGGCTGTAAAGAGGGCACTAGCGAGAAAGGGAGTTTAAGACACAATATCTCCATGGATGTGTGAAATGTTTGCCACGTGGACAGCAGAAGCTTCAGTAGGCAATCAGATTATGGAAATGAGCACCACTCGAGGTACGCCACAGGGCGGAGTATGCTCATCACTAATGTGAAGTCTATTGGTGGACGAGCTACTGAAAATACTCACAGACCTCGGCCTACATTGTGTTGGGTATGCTGATGATATTGTCATCACAGCAAGAGGAAAGTTTGAAGGTACACTATGTGAACTCATTTTAGCTGGACTCAAAGCAACGGACGAATGGTACACTATGTGAACTCATTCAAGCTAGACTCAAAGCAAGGAAAGATTGGTTTCAAACAGTGGAGCTGGGAAAAAGCCCATCGAAAACAACCATAGTACCCTTCTCCAGGAAGAGAGAACTCGCTAGAATGAAAGTTATCCGAATACACGGACCAATATTACACTGGCAACGGAAGTCAGATATCTAGGCATAACGCTGGATTGCAAACTGAAATAGAATAAACATATTCAAGGAGTTGTAACTAAGGCTACGAGGGCCCTCATGGTGTACCGAAGCCGTGCAGGAAATACCTGGGGATGTACACCAGAAATCCTGCAATGTCTATGGGAACGCCTTCCAGGGTTAAGGCAATCAAATATGTTTCTAGGGCCCCTTCACCCAGGAAGATCATAACACCTTATAACACTGATTAAGACCAACCTCCGCATCCTCACCGGTTTTCTTACGGCCACTGCTGGTTATGAAGGCACTTGGAGAGAATAAAAATTGAAAACGAGAAGGAGGGGGAGCAAACCCCAGAACACCTTCTCACGGAGTGCGAGGCGGTCGCAAACAGGCGAATAGCCTGCTTCGGGTGCTGCATCGTCGAACAGGAGGAACTTTCATCCATAGAACCATCCAGACTACTTGCTTTTATCAAAGCACTGAAGCTGGATGAGGTACTCTGATTGCGTATTACATCAACGGAATCACCATGGAAGGGGGACGGGACACAATAGATCTGTACAGGTCGCAGTCTATTAATACCCCCCTCGATCATTCATTCATACTCGGAGTTTCAAGAATCAGAATGCCCAACCAGGACAGAGACAAGCTAAGGAATTCATTAAGCTTAAGAGCCAGAATATAAAGACTATCAGAATAATGGTTTATTGGCTGGCCAATGTCAATTGAAAAGACACTTAAATCTGATATGAATATGAAATTCTATGCAGGTTCTGCCAAGAAGAAGATAAAACGGCAAGCCACGTTCTATATCACTGTGAGCTTATCCTGATGAGCATTATAAGATCCTTTACACAAATAGTGCACTATATAAAAATCGGCCTCCCATGTTGGTCGATCCGCATGGCCCTCCGCTCGCTTCGCTCGCTACGGGGGCTCAAGAAAAGGAAACTAACCAGGCGCTAACCCAAGACATACCCAAAATCAAGAAAAAAACTGTTTAGAAACATAATCTTAAAAAAAATAAAAAAAAGCTACGGGGTTTGAACCCAGGCCATCCAGGTGAAACCCAACGATCTAAACCTCTACACCACGAGAGCTCTTGACAGAAAACGATTACATCACGAAGACATATTGTAATACGAGATGGATCGACCAATAGGAAAGGTCGATTCTTATATAGTGCACTATTTGTGTAAAGGATCTTAAAATGCTCCTGAGGACACGTTTCAAATAAATGGGCCAAACCATTCCAGTAGCTTCATGCTACATTAAGGTGTCATTATCAAGGCTATGCAGTATAATCAAAGATACAAAACTAGATGAGGCGCTCTCAAAACAGGGAGAGCCCTAATAGATCTTTCAAGTTGGTTTTACAAAAATCCCAACAAGTCTAATCTAATCTAATCTTTTTTTTTATCTGTATTGTTGAGGATTGAAAAGACGTGTCCGAACCTGCCTCATTCTACTTTATTAATATTTTCAATTCCAAATTAAACTTGCCCAAAAAAGTGAAATAAGAAGTAAAATATAGCATTGAGTTTATGAATTCATAATGATCTGTGCATGAGTGGGTGCCCCATATATCCGTCAAAAATAAATAAAAATAATAATTTTTATTATGTACGTATGTTAAAACATTATTATTATTAGTTAAACGCACTTTTTAATCACATTGCACGTTTTTATTTGCTACTAATATGTACACCTCTAAAATTTGAGTAAACAGAGATCAATCAAGTGAATATTATAATGGTAAAAATTGAAAGATAGTTCTAAATTTTTTGGTTAAACTAATTTTTAAATATATATTCATGGAGCATAACATAGAAACCTCTTTAGAGAAATGTTAACCCACTAGACCCAAGCACGGTTTGTCGTGTAATGTATAAAATGTTAAATTTGATATGCAAGGCACACAGAATTTTTCAACTTCTGATATTTTACAGTATTTTTATATCGGTTTCATAAATAAGGGTAATAAGTTATACCAGATGAATGTACAGTTTGAGAACAATTACACAAATCATCAGAAAAATTTGTGATCTATAAGGATCTAAATTAGGACGTTTTTATGCTACCCTTTATACAAAATAAAGCGCATATACGAGTACAATTTTCCAAAGTTACGGCAATGTTCCCCTGGTGGTGTTTTTTTTCAAAGTTTTCCGTAGGTGTAACATCTCTATTTCGGCAATTTATTTTGTTAGTGCTTGAAGCAAAAAACTTATTATTCACACTTCCCATTGTATTCACACGTCTTTTGGCGTTTCAAGCTTTGTTACGTCATTTTATTTCTTCCAGAACATGAGAAAATCTTTTCGTACATGTTTTATACTCGCAATTTATTGTACATGCCCAGACAAACATGTAGTTTATTTTATTTACGCCAAAAAGTTTAGTAAATAAAATTTTATTTTCGTAATAAACTGCTTTATGAGAAAAGTCTGGATAATATTGGGAAAACGGCGCAGCGTGATAATAGTCCGACACAACAACATCGTTGAAAAATCATTAGTCGCTTAAATTGAGAGAAGGGCAGTCGGTCGCCCTATGTTTCCTATAATTCTGTACACCTTTATTCTTAGAAACACTAACACAAGCAATTCATTTAAGAAGACTCTAGCTTTGAAGTTAGACATTATATTAATATAAAATTACTAGAGTTACATTTCAACGATTTGAAGGTAATGCCACAAATGATATTCAGGAATTTCTGACCTCTGGCATGAAAGTACGGATATGGCAGTCTTTTAATATCGGTTTCTTGAATAAGATCATATCAAAGTTTAATTAGTAATATTACTCCCTACATTTTAGCTTAGTTGTACAAATTATGATTTCAGTTTCATGATTCACACAACTAGCTTTAATTCATAGTAAAAAATAGCTGTATTATTAAAGGACAAAATAATTGTCACTAACCAAGCTGTGCTCACATTTATACCCACAACATTATGAGCTGGAACAAACTAATAAATGGAGCAACACATTGGAGGATAGTTCAAATTTTAATATTGTTAACCACAAAATGGCATCTTACATGTGTCAAATAGACAAGAACAACAGGCAGGTGGTGCCGTTTATCAAAATGTTTAAAAGAATAATAAACAGCAAATTACTGAATTGTATCATTATAAAATTATTTAGTATGTTCTCTCAATAAATGTCTGCCTTCAAAACCTTTTCGCACATCCTAATCTCCTTAACCTCAGAGGAAACATTTTCTTGCCTCCATAAATCCAAAAAATCCTAACCATTTTCATCCTAGGGCGAGGCAAAGCGAGGAAAAGACATGTATCGTAAAGTGGGGATAAAAATAGTTCACTTCTATATTTCTTACACACAAAACATTCATTTTCTATAATATAGAAAGAACCTAAGGGCAAAATTGCATGTTTTAGGGACAAGGGACGACAAGAGTTCGGAACTCCAGCTTTACATTTTTTATAAAATGAATAACGAGCTAAATAAATACTATGGACAAGAGTCGAAGAGTTTCTTACATACATTCAATATATGATGTTCAAATTAAAGTGACTATCAATTGTTAATGCCAAGAATTTACTTGCGCCAGGCATAGACACACTTCTGTCTTCCAAATAGATATTTTCTATAGGATACTTGAAATCTAAAACGTTAGTCTTTGATATATATTGAATGATGGCAAAATTGCATCACACCTTTTCTTTAATTTTTATCAGCACAGCATTAATAATGGTATCGTTCGCAAAAACAGTGAATTTTCCTGTTATTTACAAAAAAAAAACTAAAAGAGCAATGAGCCCAAAACAGAGTCGTGCGGAACACTTGTATTTAAGCTTCAATAGAGTTGTTATTAACCGCATCCATCTGAAATCCATCCCAAAGATAAGAGTAAAACCACTCCAAAGATGTTCCTCTAAAACCGTACGCTCTAACTTGCACGACAGTATCCCGCGGTTAGCACAATCAAACGCATTTAAGAGATCACAAAATACTGCCGTTGCAGCCTCTCCTGCGCTCAGGTCAACATACAGATGTTCGAGTAATGCGAAAATGACATCACCCGTACCATTTGAAGCTTGGAAGCGAAATTGCTGGGCACTCACTAGTTTGCGTTCATTGCGAAAAGGGACCATCCCGAATTTAACAAGTTCCTCCACTATCTTTACCAACGTGGCCAAAAAAGCATTTGGACGATAGTGAGAAGGATCGTTACTATCTATTTGCACTCGACGCCGGTTTCGCAAATTATATTATCATCATGAGATGCATTAGCAGCAGGAGTTGATTAATGCTAAACTACCTAACTCTATTTATACTATACCTGTATGCTTAATCAAGCATACAGCAACAGTCCTGAGAGCTCGTTTAGTTGCACTCGATTAACCAGTAGAATGGATTATATGGGATAGGCCCATCCCATATAGTCAGTCAGTACTGGTTAATCGAGCGCAACTAAACAAGTTCTCGAGATTGGTTCTTTTTGGTTAAGCAAATAGGTAGTATAAATAGAGTTAGGTAGATTAAAAGTTTAGTTTAATCATGCCCTGTTAGCGAAATGTGTGTCGAGTGCAAAAATTCGGTTTCGGTATTTCGGATAAAACTGGTGTTGTAGCGCATATTGCCGAAGATTCTAAACCTCCACCCTTGAAAACTGGCTGAACGAGGGTCGATTTATAATAAGACAGACAAACGTAAAATGCTTTAGAAGGTAATACCAAAAATATTCTTATGGGCATCCTATCCCAACCAGAGTATTTTTTTTTGCTAAGTGAGTTCTCAATTTCGACAGCAGTAGTGAAAACAAAGAAAAATATGTGAGACATCGACATGTGACTCAAATAATCTCCAGGAAATTTCCCAAGTGGTATATTCTCAGCTAGCTTGCCAGCGACACTACAATAAAGTGAACTGAGTTTATCTGAATTGAGGCTGTCACCAGTAGGTGCTTTACTACTATTTTCTCGTAGATCATTTACAATCCACCAAGGTCCTTGTAACCTATTCTGAACATGCGTTTTTTGCAATTTTAATAGAGTGTTTGATAGATTGTTAGATATCCATTAAAATATATTAAGGAAATTTCATTATCCGTTACAAATTTTCGGATGTATTGAAATGAGCTCATATTTCTTCAAAAAATCTTTCTTTGTTTATATTAGGAAGGTAAAAGGCAATATTAAAACCGCGTTGGCTAACCAATATGCCTTGATAAACGAATTAACGATGCTAACCAATAGGGGAGTTATTCCTGTTTCACTTTTCAACATAATTCACATGAACCTTTGTGTTCATAAATGATTAAGAAATAATGGTTTATACCGACCAATTACAAATTCTGAACTAATACTTTACCTACCTGGCCTAAGTTTTCGAATTCGTCAATTATAGATCTAAGTCGAAAATTGTCCTCAAGACATTCTTTGGAGCAATACCCTATTTGTTCCCCAATTTAATATTCCTTTTAAAGTCTCTTTTAAGATGGCGAAGATTAAAAATATTTGAACATACAATGCAAGAGAAATTTACATATACATTTAAAAACTTAAAAAAAAGGCAAATAATATTAAACAGTACACACGAAAGAACTTAAAGCCGACCGTATAATTTTCTATTAGCCAATTAAAGGCAATTATCATCATTTCCGGGAAACTGAACAAATCTCCACTCGATTTCGCACATTTTTCTCTAGTTAGCCATACTAATCACACTAATAATGGCAAAAAAATGATTATCACATTAATCAAAATAATTGGAGTCTTTCCAGAACAAAAATGTATGCGTTTGAGTCTATATTATGTTTATTGAATTATTCCCATATCGTTATAGCCCTTGAGTTGTTCCCTTTTCAAGAATTCATCACATAACTACAGTTATGGCAACAAATTTGCCTTCTATTCAGATGAATAAGGAAAATAATGTAATTTCTTAAGAGACACCAAATGTTCACATTTCTAACTGTATGGTTAACATTTATAATAAATGATTTTTTTTAAATTCGTAGAAGAAACTGTTGATTTTTTTTACGAGTGCAGTGGCTTCAGTTTTTTTTAAAGGCTGTCATTGTAAAACTGAAATGACAATCATAAAGTCGATATTATATACCTCGTCTGGACCTGAACCCTGAACTGACTTTAGACCTAGCAGGAGGTGAAGAAATTAAGTAACTGCTGTCATGGAATAATATTATTTTAATTTAGTTTTTTTTTCTTATTTTAGTGTGACAAATACATGTTTGGTGATTTTTCTTAGATTTCTATAAAAAGTAAATTATTATTCAAACAAAATTCGGAAAAATCATATGTAGGTAAATAAATAAATAAATCAAAAAATGTGATGGATGATGTTGAAATAGTCACAGTAGTGATAATGTCATTTTTCTATTAATATATTATGTAAGGCCTACTGCAATATTTCTTTTCTGCAGAGTGAGAGTGTATACTGGCTATATTTCCAATATACACTATATTTAAATTTTCATTTTATTTAAAAATACATATTAAGACATCTGTTAAAATATATTTCCTTTCATTCAACTAAAAGGCGTATTCTTACGTACAAAGTAAGCAGTTATGTACGAAACTCTTTTCTTTGATTTTGCACAACCTTTTATTATATCTCAGGCAGCCCGGAGTGTTTCATATTGTTTACCCTCCTTTCCAGAAATTTATGTTACACTTTTCCGCGCTCTTTAGCTCCGCTTTTGCACGAAGAGACATAGTATCGATTCTTGCGTCTCATATAATGGAAACATATTGTAATTTATTGTTTTACATCGTTATTTTGAAAAACAAAATCTCATGTCAGCAGTAGCATATTGACCTTTCGGCCAAAACATCCAGTGTTTGGTATAGAGGGCACTAGGTAGGGAATTGTTAATCAAGTTTTGAATATGAATGGAATTCAAGGATCTTGTTTACTACGAGTCGCAAAAGTTTTGGAGACTGCGCATGATTATATATAGAAGGTGTCAATGATGATCTTCCAAATTCATTAAATTTAGAAACTTCGTTTAACGGTGACAAATGCAAGCTAATTCCACCCATATAAAACCAACTGACTATATCAGAAGTGAAGCAATGATTTGAAAACGGGATGAAAATAACAATTTCCATAATAATATGCTTAATTGAAATTTTAAAAGGCACAATAATTGTGCACGACGTATACAGCCCGGGACGAGTTGTTTGAAATTCAAGTTATTGACAGAACTTTATTGATCAAAATTATACTTTTACTTCTTTTGAATATATTAAATACGTGTTATAATAGAGTTTATACAAATATAGGTACTTGGAACCATCGAGCAAAAACGAAACTGGTTAAATTAGCCAAGAAATTATCCACAGCGTAATTCAAAAATGTATTTATTTTTTCTTGGCAACAATAATATTATTTGCAGCCTCGGATATGCCTTTTTAAATAATAATGTTGAACGAACATACAGTATCATCTTTACTACATCAATATTAGATCCAGGCGTATAGATTTTTATACCAACATACTCGACTTGAACAAGTAAATGAAAATCCTAGAATAGAAGGAAAAAAGGGAGCCTAAAAAACTGTAATAAGACAATTAAAGGACGCATGGATCGCGACAATAGTTACCTAGATAGCGAGGCGTGGCGGCAAT
>MU191632.1:0-18988 GCA_016904865.1 Pissodes strobi
AAAAAAAAACTAGTCACAAAAAGCATTAACAATCATCCGCTTGCTTTTGTAAAGCGCGTCTCGTAACGTCCCCTCCACTAGAATTAAGTCTTGACCTATTTATTTTTCAGAATCGGTAACCTCGTCAAATCTGACGCCAGCCCTGACTCCTCTCGATAGTATACCCCCCTGTCCGTCGGAAACTAGTACTCAGGTGAGGCCACAGCTCGAGGAGAAAAGTCTCGATTCGACTGACAGTGGAATCGCCCAAGATACGAATTCGGACAGAGAAAAAGAGGAGCGCGAAGAAAACTATGGTTTCCATACGCCTCCTCCGCCGCCAATTTTAGATGATCTTCCTCCCGCTGAAGGTGTTTTATCCGAGCCAAAAGCAGACATAATAACTAATAATATTAGTTCTCCGGCTATTGGTACTATCGAGACTGATAAACCAGTGAGTACAGTACAAAAATCGACAGAAAAAGAAATTTATTCTCAAGCAGCCATAGTAACAGAATTTCCTACTACTAAAGAAACGGAGCCTGAAGCTGAGCTAGCGGAGATCGAGTGGCAATATCAGCTGCCATCGCCACCAAAAGCTTTCCGTGATTCTAGTCCAGCGAATCTAACTGCGAACGATACGAATTCCCAACAAAGCGATTGTAAGGACTCGGTGGTTACGTGTCCGGAACTCTTCGAGAAACTAAGTCTTCTGGAGGATATCCAGTCGGAAAAAGACACTTTAACGAGCGAGGAGCCTTTGAATACCCTTTCTCTGGAACACCTGGAGAAGAGGAAGTCGCTGGTGTATAACAGGGAGCTTGCTACTAGTCTAAAAATGACTGATAATATAGAAACTAGTGGTAAGATTACGGAAACTTTTGCAAGTTCCCTTACAGGATTCCAGACTGCTTATAATCAGATTTCGCCACCGAAACCAGCCAGAACCAGCGCTACATCTTCGCATAATCATCATCATAACCATCACACGCTTCCTAATTTTAAGATTACGACGTACGACGTTCCGAAGCATCAAAATATCAAGGTATTCGAAGACGACACCATAAGAAGCAACACTCATGTGTCATCTACCGCTTTAATCGGCACTCCGTTCGGCCATTCTATGGAAAACATCACGTTTGCAAAAAGGAAATCCATGGATGATTATTCCGTCAATAAAGAAAAAGAGTACAATTTTTTTAAGCCAAAACCCCCTCAATCGGGATCAACTTCCGTGTCCAGGTCAGGGTCGTTTTCCACTGACACTAGGTCACTATCGAAGCCGGTCTCCAGATCCAAATCCACCTTAGCATTGAATAAATACCAAGTAGGCAAAAGGGATGATAGTAACATATCTAGAAGTAATAGCCTGTTCGATGTGTCTGGACTACAAAGTTTGGAGGTAAGAACTTTTTTTCATATGGGATTTACACGAGTGCTGTTTTACACCAATTTGCTTTTGCGAGGAAAAGTTTTTGGGTTTTTTATCTATAAGAAAGGAAAAATCAGATTTTTCAATATTATAAATAGTAATTACGGGTGATGAAGGAGTTGCAATAATTTTATTGGTTTGTTGACATTTTTTTGGGAATAAAATATTTACTAAAAAGGTGAGGGAAGATGCAGGTAGAAGGGTATTACATTAGAATCGATAAACGTTCAGTTACAAATAGATGGTTTACTCTTCTTACTTACTAATACAAGAGGAGTGCCTTAAAAAAAATTAATTCACCTCATTTTAAAGGCCTTAAAAACTAAAATTGTTTAATTTTCAGGTAATGAAACTTATCCAAAACAAATTAAATACACCTGTAGGATCAATGGAAAACATTAACGTCAGAGACAAGCGACATAGCCAACCGTTTGTGACACAAAAGCCATTACCCAAACAAGACGTTAGGCCAGAAGAACCGCCTCGCATCCCAGAATCAGCACCCATTGGAGAAAAACCGCGGACGTCCCCACCACCGCAAGCACCTGCACTGGAACCGGCCAAAAAGTACTACTATCGAGGCCCGCCAGCTATTAATATGTCCACTTGGTCAGAACGCCCGAAAGTACCTGTTGCAGTCAAAGAGGACGAGGACTATACGCTTGGCAATGTTAACAATATATCTTCAAAATTAATTGTGAATACAATGAACAATAATATCACTAGCAATAATAGCATTGAGGTAAGGAGCAACAAAGAGAGTAAACCAAAAGTGAGTGTGAATATAAACGGTGCCGAACAAATCACGCAAAAATCTGGTAACGTTGTTATCAAGATTGGTGGTTCCCAAAATGGTAGTGGCTACGTCAAAAACATGGACAGCACCAGGCGATTCATGGGCCCCACTGCTTATAGAAAACCGTTTGCAAATATAAACAGAAACGACGGTACTATGAAAACACCTCAAAGACCTCATTCCATTGCTTTATCATCAGACTTCGACCTATCTCGAGTACCAGTAGTAAGATCCGTGGAGTTTAAGAAGCCTTACAAGGATCTCCACGGAAGCAACACTTCCATAACCCATTTGAATCAAGCTGACGATGATTTCTTCAGGCCGTTACATCACTATAATGGCAACTCGGACTCGTTTCCCGAAAAGTTCAGGAGCACTGAAAACCTGAAGCAGGAAAGTGAATCTGGCAAAAGAGTATTTAGAGTGGGAAGTTTCAAGCCTGTGGAGAATCATGCTATACCTATCGTTAGAGGTTTTAAACCATCGAATAACAATAACAATAATATTAATAATAATTACAACGATATTAACAACAGGCTATCATGGAATCCTTCTTCATCATTCAACACGCTGCCAGCAAAACCCAAAACAGAACGAGATTATGGCGCAAATCAGCACGTACCGTTTTCGCAATCCACTTTGAGAAGAACCGAGTCCAGCAAGCTTTATGCTGGTGCTGACCAAAACTCGAACGTGCTGAAGCAAGACAGGATTATGCCAACAGAATCTAACCTATATAGCTCCTTACCTCCAAGTTTTACAAATAAGGGCAACTTACAAGTTGCTCCTCCACCTCCTCCCCAGATGCCCAAAGTAGTTTTGAGGAAAACCGTTTCACAAGAAGCAAGCCAAAGCAGTAATAGTCCCACAGACGCTAGAGATACGCTACTGGAGTCCATAAGAAATTTCGGTGGGAAAAAAGGTCTTAAAGCGGTTAGAGCCTGATATTTTAGCGTTTGTTTCTTGTTTTTGTAAATAGTGTCTGTTGTAGTCATTTTTATTTAAAGCTCAATATGTTATGTATATGTTACGTTTAATATTTATAATCTAATTCGTAATCTACGGTTACTACTGAAAGTCATCAAACAATACTAAAAAATATACCTGCTACACTTTGTATGAGAACTAAAACATGTACGTTTGTTAAATATCTACGTAATCAGTACATTTTAGGGACCAAAGGTTATATGGAAATTATTATTTATTTGTTATATAAATTGTATCATATTTCACTCTATTACCCAAAAATAAACTTATTGAAACCATAGGGTAGTGATGTTTTATTTTTAGATTTCAAAATTCGATACAGGCTGATACAAGACCACTGGCCAAATCTTGAAATTTAGATCGACTTTGTGGAACAAATCTATAAAGAAAACTACCTTGAGAAATTGATTTAAAATATTTTTGCAGAGTACGAAATATCAAGAAAATTAAAACCTAATTTTTAAACATTTTCGTTATTAATGTAGACGAAACTTAGTTTATCAAATTCGGAAGACAAATTTTCTATTAATTCATCGGTCGAAATTAGAGGAGTTAAAAGAAATTTCCTTGAATCGAAAGACACTTTTAAGGTGCGATTTCCAACTAAACCAGGAGCTTTTAAATTTCTTGTTTATTTTAGATTCTTGAATGCAATTTGCCATAAACATACTTTTTTCAACAGTGTGCAACATTAGTTTTCGAAATATGGCTAATGGTCAACTTTAAATGAACACCCTGTGTGGTAAAATTAATTTGCTGCCTATAGCCTCTGATAAATAGTTGCAATACTGGCAAGGTGCGTCATTTTGTCAAGAACGAATTTACATAATCTAAAAACTATTCATACCTTCAACAAGGAAAGAGTTTTCTTGCCTAAGATCCAGACCTTTAGTAGAAATGTCAATTGACAAAAAAAATAAATCGATAACTCTTGCTAATACAAAAAATTCCTGAACGCAGTTTGTCTTAAACATATCAGTGTGGAACACTACTTTTCGAAATATGGCTAGTGATCAGCCATCACCGAGTATCCTGTATGCTAATTTTAATTTGCTGTCTATAACTTCTGATACATTGCTACAATAGTGGGCATGTACCTCAAAAATTATACAGACTTTAAAAATGTAAATAATATCGGCCTTCGGCATTATATCATCTGAAAAAAGATACAAAAATTTAAGGTTCGTATTTAAAAAAAAGAGAGTTGATGATGGCCACTTGAAGACGAAACATCGGATTCCAAACTGAATGCCACCATTGGATAGAGCAGAAAAAGTGGCAATGCCAGTGGCGGATCCAGGATTTTTGTCAGGGGGGGGGCGCACGTTTGTGGGGCCCTGCCACTCCATTCTCCACCCCAAAATTTTGGGGTGCCACGCCCAAATTTTTACCCAAAAGGTTTTTAAAAAACGCCTCGGTCAAAACTTTACACAGATGAGACAACAATGCTGCACTAATTGCAGTCATTTATTTTATAAATTATTATATACTAAAAAAACAAATTTGGTATGTAAGTAACCAGGAACAAGATCTGGTTACGTAACCTTTATGAATTTTAACACAAATACTAAATAAATTAAACATTCAATAAAACAATACGTGCAAACAAATTGATCGTAAACGCTTGAACATATTATAAAACACTATTTAAAATCATATTGCAAAGTTAGGTTTCCTTTTCCCTTTGCAAACCTATCTAGGATAGATTCTAGATCCAACTTCATTGATCGATATATGTATAAAAATGCTAAGCCATTTAGTCTATCTTCAGGTATAATAGATCGAAGGTAGGTCTTTAAAAGTCTCAAAGTTGAGAAACTTCTTTCGGTAGTAGCAACAGAAACAGGAAGAGAATAAATAATTGTTAGCGCATTATAGATGTTTGGAAAGTCACTTTTATTACACATTTGCAAAGCTGTTAAAGCGTCATCACACTTACTATTTATAGTTTCGTGTTTAAACAATGTAAATTCCACGATAAACACTGTATGCGAAGGATTGTTTAAAACAGAGCTAAATGTTTCTATAATTTTTGACACCGTATCTGATATTTTCTGCGGGTCGTATTTTTCAAGGGTTGTTAGAATACTTAAATCTAACAAAAAAAAACGCTCATTAAACCTTCTGAAAACCATCCATCAGTTAGGACAAAATCTAAAATTGGTATAAAAATAACTCTTTTCCAATAGTTTTCTGGTAACAGGTTATCTTTATCTGAAAAAGTATCACTGTGTGTTTGTGTTGAGACTAGCCGGGGTATTTGCATCTCTATGCCAAGCTCTATGGTTCATTTTCAGCTTTTTTAAATATACAAAGTTTGAAATAAGAATCCAAGTTCGCTCTTTTTTAATGGAGAGAGTCAACTAAAATTTTTAACTTTGACTATATCAATGTTCTTAGTCTGCAAATATTTACTATATGGTAAGGTAAGTGCAAATATATCTGCTAATGAATATACAGTCAGAAACAGATTTTAGAAGAATACCTGTTTTACCAGAAGAAGTAGGTACTATAATCCGATCCCGATATGTCTTTCAAAGCTTTTTCTATAAGAGGCAAGTCCGTCCGAAATTGTAAGATATAGTCATGCGCCTCTATCCATCTTGTCTGACAGAACTTAATAATTTACGTTTTAGATATTTTTTTAAAACAAAATTTCTTTTGGACGAAGCTTGAAAAAAGTTACGATTTCTTGAATAATACACTTCTTACTGTAAGAGATTTCGATAGAGAAAGGTTAAGAGCGCGATTAAAGCAAGGAGAAATAATAGCAATAGCAGAATAGAAATTAAACGACAGTATCAACAAAGCTGTATAATTGGATTTATTTAAAACCGCTTAAATTAGAATATATCTAGACAGACAGTTATTGCTATTTTTTCTAAAGGGCGGCATAAAACAATTTTAATTTTAATAAACTTTTAACGTTCAGGGGGGGGCGCGCGCCCCCCGCGCCCCTCCCCTGGGCAATGCAAAAGTGCAATTCGATTGATTGGGATATAGAGGATGCAAAAAGAATACTTGTGTGAGCTGAAAGGGAGGGGTTTAAACACCAACAGCGTAATCAAAAAATTCCCTGGAGTTTGGCAATACTGTGTTGCCACTGTTGTTTATAGAATTCCAAATGAAATCCCTTAATTTATTTCTCTATCACGTGAAAGTGCTTGTTTTTTAGGAGTTTACAAATAAACTGCTGAAATAATGGAAATGAGCGCGCTTAAATTGCTCTTTATCAAAATCCAAGGCTGTAGTGAAAAATCGTGTAACTTAAAGCCTTCTTCTCTACAATTTCGAAACTTCCAATTTCATAAGAACAATCAAAACTCCCCCAAAATGTTCAGAAATTGGGCTTTCCTGAGAGGTTCACTAATAAACTGCTGACAGAATTATTTAATTATGTCAGCAGCAGGACCTTTTAATAATTTTCTTTTATCAAAGCTATCTGCATAACAATTTATTGTTGTCTATCCTGGTAATAACGCCCGTTTAGCATAGATGTGTGATAAGTTTAGGCAACACAAAATACACGCTTTATATATTAATGCTACGAGGCACGTTCATAAATTATTGAACAAAAAAGTGAGAATTGATTTATATATTAGTTCTTAATGCCCAATCCGCCCAATCAAAGAAGAAAATGAAAAAATTTACCGACATATAATAAAAATATTTTATCGATACAAAATATAGAAACTGAGTAATTATGTGGAAGATTATAATATTATTATCATCTTATACTTGAGGCGAATTTTGGCGCAACTTCAATTGCCAAACAACAAAATGATAAGTGTAGTTAAACCATGGTGTATCTGTCAAGCGGAATAAGATATGGTTAAGGCCAAAATACGCAGTTTGGTGAAATATTTTATACTAGGTGGTAGGTGGCTTCGAGAGGAATGTCCAATTTCGGGAAATATTTCATATTATACAAATTGGCTTAAAGAACTGGATTAACGCTAACTTTTACTTCTTTTCAATATGTGAGAGGTCAGATAACTACCATTAACCGAACTTACGCTGCAGCTCTTTAACGTAGGTTAGTTCAAGATAAATTTTTGCCAAGTAGCCACAGCCTTTGCCAATGTTTTTCAATATTTTTGGCTGCAATTTTACAAGAAAACAATATCATGAACAATAGTATATTGTGCAACAAGTGCTGAAAATAAGACTTTTTACACGAGTTTGGTGGCACGAGCCGTAAGCGAGTGTCATAAAGTCTCATGAGTGTGAAAAGTCTTTTCAGCACGTGTAGCACACTATACTTTTTCTACGACTGCTACATACAGGGTGCCCCACTGGGAGTGTGGTAGAAAATTACATGTTATATGGGAAACATTTTTATTATTGATTCATCAAGAAAATTTTATTCCTAATGAAAGAAGCTACGTGAGTAAGAGATTCTCGCTAAACTATAACTAGGGGCACAGTCCTAAAATGGGGCACCAGGGGGCGAAACCCTAGAATGGGACCTATGGTACGGGAGTCCCATTTTTTACAGATTTAGGAATGGAGCCTCCGGGGGCGAAGCCCTAAAATGGGGCCCAACTCTTAAAAGGGGGCCCATGGTATGAGAGTTCAATTTTCTACAGTTTTGCAAAAAGGGGCTCCCGGGGGGGTGAAGCCCTATAATTGGGCCCCCTTTTTTAGAGATCTGGTAATGGGACCTTTGAGGGCGAAGCTCTAAAACGGAGACGAAGCCCTTTAATCTAAATACCCGAATAAGCGTGTGAAATGTCCAGTTTTCAAGAGCAGTTAGTGCGTTTTTGTCTATTTTCAGGGCAGTCGTAGGAAATAGTATATTATTTTATATGGAGGAAAAGTAATACTTTTCATGGCGCGCTCGTGTTTAACAGCCGAACGTAGTGAGGCTGGTAATAGAGAGCAAGCCATGAAAAGTAACTTTTCCTCCAAATAAAATATGCTGTTTTTTCTTCACATGTCGACAAATTAATCCAAAAACGTCTCTTTTTAATAGTAATAATAATAATTATTAAAGATAAGTGGGTTCGCAAGGCGGCTTAGACCGGTGCGATGTCGGTGAATAGGCTCAGGTTGTTGCTATAGTAATGTAACATAAAGCTGTCAGTGGACACTGTCAACAATAATTATATTTTTAAAATTGCGTTTTCGATTGCATTTTAATTCCGTATTGACAAGCAGTTATTGAGTAAGTTCGATTAAATAATAACCAATTTGTTCCTAAATTAGTGATTTTTAGAAATGCAGTCACAAATTGAGTGATAAATACAAATTTTAGTTTAATAACTCTTGAGTTGTTGACGCTTATTTTGATGTTTGTTTGTATTGTATCTATATTGCTATGACAACCCTTTTACCTCCGCCGGCGGAAAAGTGAAAAGTAAAGCTCCGGCGGAGGAAAAACGAAACTTCACTGCCGCCTACACAGTCGAGTAATGACGGATTTACTGACGTTTGAAGAAAATAGTTATTTGTGTATTTAGAGCGCAAAGTAACGGATTGCCGCTTGAGAAAGAATGTTACTGCGCGACGCGTAGCGGAGCGCAGTAATCTTTCGAAACCGGCAATCTTACTTTGCGCTCGAAAAACACACAGAACTTTTTCTACAGCCGCATTTTTTAAAATTAAATGCACATTTTTCTCTATACTTATTCTGAAATTTGCGAATGACTGTCAGTTTTGACATATTATGTTCGGGCTTCGGGCATATTTAGAACAGGATTGCCAGCAACAAACTGTAACAAACGCACGACTGTCATTTATTTATCTTCGGTTTCCATGACCATTCAGCACACTAGACGGAAAAAGCGAGAATTTCCTTTTCCATGTTCGCGCTAGAGCGCAAAATAAGGATCCACGGCATTAGTTGATTTTGCGATTTCATTTGAATTTAGTATTTAGTTATTTTGCGCGCGGCTGTAGAAAAACAAATTACGTTACGTTGACGAGATCTGATCTCTCCAGGTATCCCTCTAGCAATGTCACTGTTTCACCACAGCAAATACCTTATAAATCACAATATTGTAGTGATCTATTTTTGATGCTTCAAAAAATTATTTATAAACAGATAATCCCATGGTTTATTTATGAACCGTAAAACTGCTGCCATAAATAAAATGTTGACCTTAGTGTTGGTGCCCAACAAACACACACAAACCACTCATGCCTGACCATCAACCTCCACGAAAAAATCGCTCGCGGCAAAACAATGGTTTATTTCTTCATCAAGAGTTGCGTCACGTAACGAACGTAGTGGTAACTTATTCATTGACCTTAAATATGGCAGCGCATTTTTATCAATTATTGTGCATTATTCATACAATTTAATTCATTTAATATTATTTCAATGAATTTAAAAGAAAACCTCTTTGTACTGCTAACAACAGGATTATTTACATATTGTGCTATCCTTGATGGCCCTGGAGGTTGCTTGACGTGTATCGTAAACCGATTAAATAAAATTGTATGTAGAACGTTCAGTAATGCCTAAGTATTATTTAATTATTTTAAGACCATTTTTGTATTTAATTTTGGAAGGCATTCTTAAGTAAATCGCAAGAGGCCAAGTTTCACACACACAAGACAAAAAAAAAGCAACGTTTTCAATGAACTCTCCTGCCAACTTCGTAGGCCAGATTTTTATGGGGTCAAACGCCTTTTGAAAGTCTTTGAAGGCCAAATCAAACTGTATGTTTTTAACCGTATGTGTACTATACTCAGACCTGAACTAGCTTGCTCTCGGTCCTCGGAGCTGCTGAAGATATATTTCCTAGTTACCTTTTTTTTTTATCAAAGATGAGGATTTTGGGATTCGAGTATGATTGTGATTGATGTGAACAGCCTTTAAATCTCTGAACCAATGACCGTTGCCTGCTGCTCATTCGGGTTCACCTGCAGTTCGAAATTGAAACGAGTTTCAGGCTTTTATAGTGCCGCACAGAAGCCCGAGATGGAAAATATGCAAGGTTAAGTTCAATATCCCTGAAACGATTTAAATACAATGCGATCCTCTTGTCAGATTTATGCGCTCTCTTGCATTATCATGATAATGTGTGGTTGGAATTCTGGACTGCAAGCGATTTAGTACCAGTCACGGTGGCTTTCTTCTAGATTATGATACATTTTAAAAAGTGGCACTTTACATACAATGACAGGCTTGCCCGGTATAATATACGTTTCCAATGTTGCCGATTATTATATAATTAAATTTATGTTTTGTATCTCCAATAGCTTTGTTAATAAAATACAAAGTATAAAACTGAAATAAAATTTTTAAAATATTTAAAAAAATGCTTCTAGTTAGCAGATTAAATTTTGGCATTACTATCATAAAGTATGGGTTTTCAGGAGTAGAGCGCGTAGGATTACCATAAATAATATTTCTATTTAAAAAAACATGATACGCCACTGGCAAAAGTAATTTCTAGTAATTTTTAGCAAGTAAGCTTTGTCCTGAACGAAATTGGTGGGTGGACCGTTAGAAATGAAAAACATGCTTTTTCGTGGGTGGGAAATGAAACTGGGACGTCATGTAATACCCGAGCTACTTTTTCAAAATTTCATCGAAAAAATTGGACCGTTTTAATGAAATTTTAAGGACAAGTTCCTTTTGATGGTCTATTTTTGAAAAAGGGGTCACTTTGAGTCGCTCTAGCACTAGAAAATTGCGATGACCGATAAAACCGAGCCAACAGTTCGATAAGGAAGTTAAAGGAGAAAAACTCTCTGAATGTGTCTCTGGTTCAAAAATGAAGAAAACAATTATATTTGAAGGCACATGTAAAAATATGGAATATGTAGGTAAAAAAATGGTTTTAATTTTTTCCTAGAAAAGCATGATTTTTTTAGAAAAATCGGTTATTTGATGAGGATCTACGTAAACATCGTACAAGAAAACGCATTTTCCTAGGTAGGAAATGAAACTGAACGTCATGTAATGTTCGAGTTATTACGACACATGTGCAAATTTTTCAAAATTTCGTCAAAAAAATTGCACTAATTTGAGGAAATTTTAAGGACACATTCCTTTTGATGATCTTTCGAATTCCATTGAAATTTAGCGTGAATTGGAAAATGGGGAGAATTTCTATTTTGGGCGTGTATATTTTTGAAGAAGGGGTCACTTTGGGTCGCTCTAGCGCCGAAAAATTGCGATGATCGATAAAACCGGGCCAACAATTCGATAGGGAATTTAAAGGAGAAAAACTCTCTAAATGCTTCTCTGTTTCAAAAATGACGAGAAAATGTAAAAATATCGATTTGTAGGTCAAAAAAATTATGATTTTATTTTCTTTTCTAGAAAAATATTTTCATTTTTAGAAAAATCGGTTATTTGATGAGGATCCACGTAAAAAATCGTACAAAACACATTTTTCTGGGTAGGAAATGAAATTGAGACGTCATGTAATGTTCCAGCTATTACGTCACATGTGCAATTTTTCAAAATTTCGTCGAAAAAATTGCACAAATTTGATGAAGTTTTAAGGACACGTCCTTTTGATGATCTTCCAAGCCCTATTGAAATTCAGCGTGAATTGGAAAATGGCGAGTTTTTATTGGGCGTGTATATTTTTGAAAAAGGAGTCCCTTTGGGTCGTTGCAGCGCCGAAAAGCTGCGATGATCGATAAAACCGAGCCAACAGTTCGATGGGGAATTTAAATGAGAAAAACTCTCTAAATGCTTCTCTGTTCCAAAATGGATTGTTGAAGGAATCTCGATTTAGTAAACATTCTAGAAATAATGATGCCTTTGCTACAGGGTGAGGTCGTTAAGTTTAAACTTCGCAATTTCGAGTTTTGGCACGACACGTCTCCATTTAATATTTTATTACTGGTAAACCGAACAATCTGAACCACCCAAACTTTCGTACATTAAAGTAGATAAAGATACGAGTACGATATACCAAAAAATCCCATCGATCGGACTGAAAATGCAGAATTGGTGATTTTTTAAGTGTAAACTGTGCCGGTGTGTATACTTATATTCATTTTTGACACAAATCGCCTAATATGCGTTTTTTTTTAAATTTCATTTAGTTTTTAATATCACTTTCTTGAAATCTTCACTTCTGTCGGGTGGTCTTAAGTGGAAAAATATCCGGAAAAAATTTACAAGGGGCGTATCATATTTTTCTATAATTTTGGCATATTATAATACAATTATAATGATATAGTATTAAATTTAGACACGTTGTATTACTACTACTTATATAAAATGTTCGACTTGTTTTTGGCCAATAAATTTTTTAAACACCCTGTACTACCCTGATAATTAGTGAGAGTATTACAAATACTCTTCATAAAAAGGATGGAGAGAAATGACATCCTGTCGTGATGAGAGTCGGATGAGATTATCAATGAAAACATATGTTAAACACTCATAGATTTTCAACAGGCCTGTGACTGACGTTTCGTCATAGAGTGCCCATTATTAATTTAATTTTATTTACCTTAACCTCCCGTTCTTATAAAGGAAAAACAGTTAGAGAAAATTACTCCATCTCTATCTCACGCATTACCTTTTATGTAAAATGTCTAGACCTGCTAATGTTGCCCTAAATATGATACAGTATTGGTATTTGGGAAAAGGGTGAGCCTCTTAAAATGAACTAAAAACTATAGGTCCTTATTAAAAAAAATTGACGTATTTGAAATCTAAAGAGGCTACCTTATGGCGGAAAAAATGGCAATGAGAACCTGAAATTTATTTTAAATGATCTCTTCAAATAAAGTTAGGAAAAATAAAAAAAAATTGAAAATATTTCAAAAATTTGTTGTAGTTCTAAAAGGTCTATGAATAAGCTACTACATCCGCAACTTTACCTTCTTTTAAATGATTTCGTGTAACTTACAATGATGAGAAACGAATTTATTACGCCCTATACAGGGTGTTATAATTTCGAGTGTTTGCATGGGGATCTTGAAAACCGTAATAGATAGAGCAATGGTCAAATTGGGGCAAAGCTGCCCTAGATAACTCTGAACCAAATGCCGCTCCGAAGCCTTGAAAACTCCGAATACTTCCGGATATATCTGCAAAAAAACGAATTTTTGTCAAATCGTATTTATGATACCCTGGCTTTATTTCAAGAGATAAATCAAAATAAGTCTCACGTTCCCATCCCATGGCATCCTCAGATTTCAGATCCGACGTTTCGTTTTTTAGGGCCCCATCATCAACTTTAGTTTTTTAAATACGGACCTGGATTTTTCCTTGCATTTTGTATAGCTATTGACTTTACAAAACAAACGATTTGACCATAAGAAAGTTGCCATAAGAAATCCTTGCGTGGGCGAAAGACAGAATATTTGAAATTGAGAGTTGATGATGGGCAGGAAAAAACGAAACGTCGCATCTGAAATCCAAGGATGCCATCTTGTAGAGGGGAAAAAGCGGCAATGAGAATGTGACATTTATTTTGATTTATCTCTTAAAATAAAGCCAGGGAATCATAAAAACGATTTGGCGAAAATTCGTTTTTCTGCGGATATCTTCGGAAGTATTCGGAATTTTCCAGATTTCGCAGTCATTTTGTTCGACATTAAATTACACAACTTTTCCCCAATTTAACCATTTCTCTATCTATTACGGTTACTACCCTCGAATTTGTAACACCCTGTACATATGATAAGATAAAAATATAATTTATTTTTGTTTTTGGAATAGAAGACTATAACTACATATTAGGACATACATTTTAATTCTAAACAAATTTTCCAGATATATTTTGAAAGAAATTGAAAAATTTAGGAATTTTACTCTTTAGCGCTACTTTTAAACATTTGCATCTCCCTCGTATATCCTAAATTTTTTAAAAACTTTTGGTAGATGGTATTTTAAAAACATTTTCTGAGAAATTAATAATGAATGAATGAGGCAATAAAGAATAAGTGGCAGGCGTTTTTATGCTTTTAGAAACATATCTGCAGAAAAACAAAATGAAATTCCATTTTCAAGATCAGATCAAGAGTCTCAACCTCAATATCGTAAGGAAATCCTGGGGATGGATCTAAAAACGAGGCCAGTTTGGCTATCTCATTCGTTTCCCAGCTAATTTGCCATAAGGCCATAAGGAATTTGGTTCCATCAGATAACCATCCATATAATATTTATAAAATTATCTGGCCTCACCTTTATACACAACTGAAGTGAAACTTCTGAAAGAAATATAAGGAATTGATTTTTTTTAAGCTTTTTTTCTCAACTTTTGCCCCCAATTTCGAATTTTTTTTTTTCAATTATTTTTCGCCGAAAACCGCGTTTCTCAAACTTTTTTTTTATTTGTTTTTATAATACTTTTATTAACTTTCCGAATAATATTTTGGTTTTAATTTTTTTGTTATTAATTATTTTTCTTATTTCGTTTTATAATACTTCCGAATATTTTGGTTTTTTTTTTCAATTTTTTTTTCCATTTTTTCAACAATTTTTGTTTTTTTTATAAAGCATTTTTTCTTCCCATTTTTGCCATCCCCGACCTCGTACCTGAACTCCTTCGTCTTTTTTTCGCCGAAGACCGCGTTTCTCTATTTTTTTTTTGTTACTATTTTTTTTTCTTATTTCATTTTATAATACTTTTCCATTTCCCATTTTTTCGAAAAAATTTTGGTATCCGGGAAGGTGGGCTGGGTTACTCCGGCTACATGTCCGGAAAATTTCAACCCTTTAGCTATACTGGAATATGCTTTTTTTCTGACTTTAACCTCGCTAAAGAAGTTTCACTACAATAAAAAAACTCCAACCCGACAACCATGCTTCGAAAAAAACTTAAACGAAACCCGATCGTAATAAAAAAGAACCCAGTGGGTGCGTATCGTCGTCGTACCAGGCTTATAAGACCTGAATTTTAACGAAGGAGTACCTTGACCTGGTCACCTTCTTTAATTTAACTTTGTCACCTGTTATGCAGAATTTTTTCGGCCTGTTTTGCATAAGAATCTCGTTATATACAGCGTGTCTTAATCTCCGGGCTCGGGGAACGAATTAATTGGATATTAACACCAATTCGAATTAGGTTTTTTGTATAGCTATTGTGTACGCTTATTGTTTAGGCGTGGATTATGGATCAAACAAACGGTATACTTATTAAACATGTAAAACAATTAAAACTTTAATGGTTTTGTACAAGCTTTCTCTCCTAAATTAGATTAAATTGCACATGCATAAAATGTTTTTCAGGAGAGCTCAATCACAACATATTTACACGACCTACTAAATGATTCATTTTCGTCAACAATTGCGTTTGAAGAACCTGGTCAAACGCCTTATCAAAGTCTAAATATATAATATCGTCCGGATCTGATAAAGGATACAGTGACCACAACAAACAAATGTGAAGCCAAAACTTAATATCAGTGACTTGATAATGCCTGTTTTGCTAAGAAGCTTTCAATTCACATTAACAAACTTCCACAACCTCCTTAATCATCAAGTTTCTTCTTTCAAAGCCCAAGAATACTCATTCTTTAGAAAGATAATGTTTATTTTAAACATACATATAGTAGGTAATGCAAATGTATCTTTTTCATCGGATTCCATTTTTTTAAATATTTCATTGATCAGATTACAAATTACTTTCGATTCCCTTGATTTGATCGAGCTTTTGCGACACCGACGAGGTCACTAGTTTTTATACAAATCACCGACAATATTAAAGTTCTAAGTTGTTCTTCTGGGATACCCTGTATAGCAATCTATCATCTCTTGAGAGGTCCCATAGGATATCCGTGGAAACACGCCCAAAACTGTCAAATCATTTGGCAACAGTTGTCAAACCAAATACATTAATTTTTTCCGGAAAAATTCTGGTAGTTCAAAATGTCCAAAGTAGCGTCCAAAACGGAATTGGTGAAGCCCAAAAGGGTGAAGCCCGTATTCAAGCCCGACATCCGTCTTGCGAATGCGATCGTTAGGGCCATAGCGTTCCTGCAAAAGGCCGGAATCCACGCCTCGACGAAGGTCATCAAGAAATGCATAACCGAAAGGGCGAGAAAAGGTGCCGCTAAAAACATCGAACAACTGCCCCTATACCTTAATAGGGGTCTGGAGCTGGGGATTTTGAGGAAACGACACGGTTCCTTCAAACTCGGGGAATTCCAGAGTAGGAAGCGGATCTGCAAGAAGAAAAAAGGAGAGAAAAGCAACAAGGCAATGGGAATTATTAAAAGAACAACGGGAAAGGATAGTACGAAATATGGTCCTCCAGTTTGGAAAAAGTTCTGTATGCGCCCCCTGGAAGATTCAATCATAATCACCTGTGACGTACCTGTAAATTACGAATTGCGTCCGTTATTAAACATCTGTTCTAAATAGGTAATGGCAGTTTTATTTATAAATATTTTGATAAACATTCCAAAGAGTTCTTCAAATCTAGTAGGAATTTTGTACATTGGGCCAGTTAAGTATCATCCATATTTTCCAAGGTAAAATTCGAAACGACTAATCTAAAAAATGTTTTTGTATTTGACCTTTTAATATATTGACTTAATTTACATCAGAGAGAAAAAAATAATTGGGAAATTTTGGGATATATTTTGTCAATATGTAACAACTTTAAAGGGGCAAAATGTATACAAATCAAGAAATTGATGAATATATGAACTTTGTAAACACAAACAACTGTTTTTAAGACAGAAGGTCCTACAGTACAGCAGCATCACACAAGGGCTAAAAATGTTATCGCTTACGTGGTTTAGGTGATAGAGAGACGATGTAAACATGACACGATGAAAACAAAAACAGGACGCAACGTTGCCATGTTGCAAAAAAATTGACTGGATTAGAGCAGAAAAACTGACCATATAGAAGTCAATTTAGTCCTTTATATATTTACCGTTGTATTGATTTTGTCTCGTTTTGTTTAGTAGTTTTCACCGTAAATCCGTGCTATTGTCATTCAGTTGGACCGTAATTTATGCGCAGCGATATTTAACCTCTCCGCATAGAAATATATTAATTAAATCATATCTTTAGTAGGTCTTAGACCATGGGGCATATTGCCTATAACGGTCCCGACCGGTATTCAATAAAGTCACTATCATAACATACTATACGAGGACCCGAGAAGTTCAATGGCTTCGATGCATTACCATAAAATACCAATTAAGACCATATAAGTCGCTGTTTAATAAATGTTACCACGGCTCAGATGAACATTTTTTCTTTTACGATGGGACATTACGCCTCGAAATCGTGGAATTGCAGTCATTAATGGTATTAATGACGCAAGTTTTAAGTTTAATAAATCAAAATCAGAGAGTGATGGTCCAATGTACGATTTGATGAAAGTTACATTGGTTTAGGTGGCTTCAAAGGTAATTTCATGACCTCAACCTTAAGGAAAATGAAGGTCATAGCGTTGCAGGATGTAATTTTTTTAGCGTGTCAAAATTATTCCACAGCATCGACATTTGAATGGCGACTGCCTAATGTACACGGTACCTTTTAATATTTGATGATAGTTTTACAAAATTTTCATGCCCTAAATACATTTAGGTGGTTTCGTAGGTAATTTCATGAATATTTTCTATAAAGGTTTGGCAACGTCACAACCTCTGCCCTGAAGAAAATGAAGGTCATGGCGATTGCCCAATGTACACGGTGTTTTTAATATTTGATTAAAATTAAATCGTTAAACCTTCGTTAATAATTTATTTAAGTGATTTCGTATGTAATTTCGCATACTCAACCTTAAATAAAATGAAGTAAATGACACTTGCCTAATGTAAAAATATCGTTCATAATATATTTGATGAACATTTTGTAAATTTATATGCCTCAAAGGTTTGCTTTATGAATTTGGGTAACCTTGTAGAAAATGAAGGTTATGACGATTGCCCAATGTACAGAGTATCATCCTATACCCTATGAATGTTTGACAACATTATTATGCTCTTAAAGCTTTGTTTAGGTGACTGGATAAGTGATTTTACAGACACATTTTTGAAAAAAATTAAAAAAAAATGTTTGCCCAATGTAAGGACACATTTTTTATATTTGATGATCGTATGAAGCTTTGGTTTATGATAAATTTAGGTGGTCTCATGAGCAAATTTACACCTTCCACTTTAAAGAAAATGAAGGTAAAACAATTGCCCAATATACAGGATGTATTGTTTTATATTTAATGAATTTTGTAAAATTATTATACGATTCGTAAATGATTTCACAACTTCGACATTTCAAGAAGCTGAGGGTAATGGCGACTGCCTAATGTACGGAGATATTTTTATGTTTATTGAGAATTTTATACGATTACATGCACTCGATAATTTTAAATAATTTCATAGATAACATCACAGTCTTTGCTGCCCAAGGGGAAATAAAAATTATGGCGATTGCCCAATATACAGGAGCTTTTTAATATTAAGAAGCCCCTGTACATTGGGCAATCGCCATGATTTTCATTTTCTTCAAGGCGAAAGCTGTGAACTTACTAATGATACTCAAATATATCATAAACTAAGCCTTTAGAGCATAATAATTTTACAAAATGCTCATCAAATATTAGATATATATTTACATTAGGCAAAAGTCATGTTCTTCATTTTCTTGAAAGTAGAGTCTGTGAAATCACCTACCAAATGAATATTTGATGAATATTTAGGTAAATTATTATGCTCTAAAGGCATATAGGTACATAGGTAATTTCTCCACCTTAAAGAAAATGCCTCGAAGAAAATGAAGGTCATGGCGATTGCCAAATGTACGGAGTTATTTTTACGGTTAATGACAATTTTATACAATTACATGCACTACATAATTTTAGATAATTTCATAGATAACTTCACAGTCTTTGATGCCTAGAAGAAAATGA
>MU191632.1:18998-30373 GCA_016904865.1 Pissodes strobi
AAATATTGAACAGAAATTTTGTGAGGCGTAATTTTATAATTACAGGGTGTCCCACGTAGAAGTTCCATCCCCCCCATTAAGTATGTTAGTTTCTAAGATCTGAAGAATAAAAAAAATTATTTACAGACGCGAAATCGAAATCTCTTGTGCTAATATTTGGTTATGCAAACAGATTTAGAAATAAAAAACATTCTTCCGTGTACTGCCCATAGAAGGTCAAAAACATATCTAATATATGTTGATATCTCATGAACTAGCAGAGATAAAAGGGGTGGAACTTCTACGTATACAAGATTACTTAAAAAAGCGTGATCTAAATAAAAAAACAGTCCGCCCCTGGTAACAGAATCAGTGCAGTGTAGCGTCATATTATCTGACTATTATTATTATTCATTAGTTTTTCAATAGAAAGTGAAGTTATTGCAGGCGTGTACTGAAATTCCTACAGATCTAAATAATAGTGTCGTCACCAGTTATAAATGAGAATAAAGAGCTTCCAATTCTAAAAACAATTATATATTAATTAATGCAAGATATATATACACGGTGGCGCATTCAGATATTATCCGCGTTTTTATAATTGAAAAAACATGTGAGAATCTAAAATAATTTTATAGATACAGGGAAGCCGAAAATGGATTTTTTAATGTATAAATACACTTTATGTACCAAACTATTTTTATGGCTTATAAGATATAGGATTTTAAGAATTTTTTATAAAGAAATCATTTTTTTCTAAAACCTTACTTCTCGCCACTAGTTAGTATTGCATAAAACATATTTCACTGATGATCATAATTTGTTAATTCTACCAGTGACGTGCATAGAACCAACAACAATATTATTCCATAAAAAAAAAAACAAAAGTTTGTACATTTACTCTACTTTGAGATTTTCATTTGTTTTATCCGAAGGAACAAATTCTTGCATTTCAGAGATAAATCCTGCAAAGGATGTCTAGTTCCATAAATAGATACGAGATAAGATCCTTCGAGTTACTTTTGAAATGGATTTAGCCTGGAATTTCCAGAGAAGAACACCAAAATTTAGTCCGTATAGCAAAATTCAATTTGGGCCACTTCAATCACATTCAGTTGAAATGAAATATTTGATTGGTGAGTATTATTCTACAAGTACACGTTTTCTCTTTATATTTAAATGGAAAAAGTACATGTATCAAGTACTAAAAATATCGCGGAAAACAAATGCGCATCGTAAACGTCAAATTTTGACCCATGTTTTGTTTTTTTTCAAATTCTGTATATGTATCTTATTACATTTTTATCTCTACGGAATATTCTAGACATATTTTATATATAATATCCTTTGCCTATCTCTAACTGTTTTTGAAATATTCACTTTCCTAACTTAAGTTTTTCGGAAGTATACATTATCCTGTTTTCAGGTACTTCTGGTTAGACCGGAAGTTGATGACAGATGACAGATTACGAAAACTTAAGAAAAAAAGTGCAAGCCGTTTCGCTCTAAGTTAAGTAAATAGTTTAGAATCTACAGCCTGTCAATGTCAAAGTCGCAAAAATGTCAAACTTGAACGTCAATATTTGAAAAGACTACTAATTATGACTGAACATCTCATTATTTACTTTATATACCTATTTCGTATATTTTTGTCCCTTTAATTGTTTTCAATCTTCTTTTTTTTTGTTTGTTAATAATATGTTTCTATTTATTGTCATTTTCTCAGTTGCGAGTGTGAATATGTCATTTTTTTCTTTATATACTTGTTTTTTAATATGTTTGTGTCCTGCCATTGTTGACATTATTCTCCTATTCCTTTTAATTTTCTCAGTTCTGTTTTTTATATACTTATTTTTATATTTTTGTCTCTTTAATTTTGTTTTGAGTCTCTTTTCCATTTGTTTTTGCTTTGTTGACAACATTGCTCTACCCCTTGCCATTTTCGCAGTTGTGAGTGTGAATATTTGAATATTTTCTTTATATAGCTATTTTTTTACATTTTTGTCCCTTTAATTGTTTTCAATGATCTACTTTTTTTACTTTGTTCACAACATTAATTGTATATTTCTTGTCATTTTCTCACTTGTGAATGTGATCTTATTTTTTTCCTTATATACTTATTTTCCATGTTTTTGTCTCTTCAATTTTGTGTCCGATCTTTTTTCGTTTCTTTTTTGCTTTGTTGACAATATTGCTTTCTGTCATTTTTTCAGTTGTATACTTATTTTTTATATTTTTGTCTCTTTAATTTTGTTTTCAACCATTTTTCTGTTCTTGTTTTGCTTTGTTTACAGCATTGCCCTATTTCTTGTCATTTTCTCAGTTGTTTTTTATATTTTTGACTCTTTAATTTTGTTTTCAATCTTTTTCTATTTAATTTTGTATTGTTGAAAACATTTCTCTACATCAACTCTCAGCAACAGAACATCTAAAACATAGCGCTTACACGCAATTTGAAACTATTTAGCGTCTAATTATTAAAAAAATTAGGTCACTTAGAACATTTTGAAAGACTCAGTGGCCGGCTGAGATAGATATAGGACATTATACCTAAATTATGTCTAGAATTTTATGTACAATTAGAGAAAGTAATAATATATAGAGTGCTCTATTTGAAAAAACGAAACATATGCCAAAATGTTATGCTCACGATGCTCGTTTGTTTTTTTTTTGCTATATTTTTATAACATAATACGTGAAAACCCCTGCTTCTTTTGTTTTTAACATTTTCTTGTAGCACCTGTGATTGCCTCTCCAGGTTTGGTGCAAAATATAAAAAAACTGTATGTTTTACAATAATTGTACCACTCTGACAACACTGAGAAGACGTTTCCACGGTGAGGACTGGCAATAGATAAACAAGGCATCAAAGCTGCTATACAGTGTTGTCAGAATATAAAGAATTTTTCTGGGTTTTTCTTATATTTTGAATTTTCCTTTACCCATTTTTCATCGACATTATATTTTCTCTTATATTAAAGAATAAGTGTTAGTTTTCCAATCGCTCTGACGGCAACCTGACAATATCAATAACAAAGAAGGGAGCATCGAGTCTAATCGGTGTCTTCATACAGTGTTGCCAGAACATACAGTTTTTCACTGGGTTTTACATCTATTTTAATTTTTTCTACTCACCTTTTCACCCATTTCGAACATATTTTTCTTATATTAATTATTTTTAACCAAAACTTCAAAAGTTATCTCAACCGTTAGTTTTCCACTCGTTCTTATGGCGACGTGACAATATAAATAACAAAGGAGGCAACACCGGGTGCAATCTGTGTCCAATCCCTGATCGCGGTGTTTTCAGGCAATGTTGCCAAAACATAAAATTTTTCCACTCATTCTGACGGCGATATAACAATATAAATAACAAAGAAGGCAACGCCGGGTCCAATATCTGTTCAATTCCTAAGCGGTGTCGTTCATACAGTGTTGTCCGAACATAAAGGTTTTCACCGGGTTTTTCTTCTATTTTTTTACCCATTTTTCGCTCCATATTAAACATTTTTCTCTTATATTAAAGATTTTTTAACGAAAAGTTCAAAACCCTCAACAGTTAGTTTTCCACTCGTTCTCTTATCCCTCCCTTATCGCGGTGTCTTCATATAATGTTGCCAGAACATTAAGCTCTTTTTTCTCGAGTTTTCTTCTATTTTGTTTTATAATGAAAAGTTCAAAAGCTATCTCAAGCGTTACTTTTTGACTCGTTCTGACGGCGACGTGATAATAAAAAAAAACACCGGGTTCAATTTCTGTTCAATCTCTTATCGCGGTGTCTTCATATAATGTTGCCATAACATGGACTTTTTCTTCTATTTTGATTTTTTACCCATTTTTCGCCCATATCGACCATTTTTCTCTTATACTAAACATTTTTTAACAAAAAGCTCAAAAGCTATCTTAACCATTAGTTTTCCACTCGTCCTGCAGCGATGTGACAATTTAAATTTCAAAGGAGACAATCCCTTATCGGTATCTTCATGCAGTGTTGTCAGAATATAAAGTTTTTCTCTCGGTTTTCTTCAATTTTCAATTTTTTGTCGTCAATTTTTTTTACTCGTTCTTGCCACGTGGCAATATAAATAACAAAGGAGGCAACACCGGGTCCGATCTCTGTCTAATCCCTGTGTCTTCATACAATGTTGCCAGAACATGAATTTTTTCTTCTATTTTAAATTTTGTTTACCCATTTTTCACCCATATCGAAGATTTTTCCCTTATATTAAACGTTTCTTAACGAAAACTTCACAAGCTACTTCAATCGTTAGTTTTTACTCAATCTGCCACGTGGCAATATAAATAGCAAAGGAGGCAACACCGGCGTCCAATATCTGTCCAATCCCTTGTCACGATCTCGTCATACAATGTTGCCAAAACATAAAGCTTTTTCTCTCGGTTTTTCTTCCACTTTGAGTTTTTCTACTCATTTTCACCCATATAGAACAAACGAAAAATTCAAAAGCTATCTCAAGCGATACTTTTTTAATCATTCTGACGGCGACGCACGTAATGATAAAAAAAACAAAGGAGGCAACACCGAGTCCAGTATCTGTCCAGTCTCTTGTCACGATATCTTCATACAATGTTGCCAAAACATAAGGCTTTTTTTTTCTCTCATTTTTTCTTCCATTTTGAATTTTTTCTATCGATTTTCGCCCACATCGAACGAACGAAAAGCTCAAAAGCTATCTCAAGCATTACTTTTTGATTCATTCTGACGGCGACGTGATAATAAAACAAAACAAAGGAGGCAACACCGGGTTTAATTTCTGTCCAATCCCTTATCGCGGTGTCTTCATACAATGTTGCCAGAACATGAAGTTCTTCGGAATTGGAATGTCTAAATTTTTGATGGCCAAAGGATGGCAAAAGGAGTAATCATGTTCAATAAAAATATTTAGTCAATTTAGCATAAAGTGTGGGATCCTCAATTAGGTTTACGCCCATTAATAGAACGCTTCCTTTTCAGGAGATTTTTTTACATAACTGTACTCCCAGCTCAAAATAATCGACTGTTTTGGCTCAACTTTCGACGGCCGTAGCTTGGAAGGAAAGCATTTTAGGATACAAGTTTATAGGGAAAGAACATTAGTACTTTTACCTTAAAAATACGGCCTGAATTTTGAAACATCCTTTATAAATCTTTTATCATATTTTTGGCTGTAGAATTCACCGCTTATTTTTTAGTATATACCTGAGTGAAAAATTGTTTTAGGATTCCTTTATTGTTTTGATTTGAGGTGATTTTTGATGCAAGCAAAAAATGTAACGATCATATAACCCTCATATTTGATTGGAGATGGGGGGATACTGTGGTCACATAATGCTCTTTTTGGTACCACTAGCATGAAGCTATGTGAAGCGTGCTGTGTATTTCTCTGCACCCTTTTTTGTCGTATCATAATGGTTACGCCGCTGCCCTATAATTTTCTTAAGTCCGTTTCACTAAGCAAGTTCAATTCTGGGGAAAAATCTTGTAACTTCAACCACACCAAGCTAGACGCACTTATTTAGAGTTGATGCGTGTTTATTATTGTTATTATTTTTGCGCTTTTGTATGCTTCTTTCCGTTTTAATTTTCCAGTTTTCTCATCTCTTGTTACAGGACGTTTGCTCTCCAAAAATCTTAATTTATTTTCCTTTTAAAGAGCATGAAAACCACATAAAAAACGAAACGTTTTTCAGAAAAAAAGGAGTGTTTAACCTGCATTTTCAGAGCACCAGGTAGGTTTCTTCCAAGAACCCAAATGTAATTCTACCTAGATTCTTGGAAATATTTAGAAGCATGTAAACGGGGTTTATTGCCTAATTGGTAAAGTACACAAACAGGCGTTTTAAGAACTACCTATCGAACGCATTCATCCGAAGCGAAAAATCAACTTGAAGGATGCAAAGTATTGCAGATAATGAATCAGTGGTGTGCAGGCGGTGTGTTGCGGGATTCCAATCTCTTATCGGTGTCTTTACACTTTTTGCAGTCGAGAAAAGAAGGTACATATACACATTTCAGTAACAGCATTTCAGCGGCGTAGTGGGGCGACTTGAAATGTTATAAAGTGGCCCGGTCGCGCTTTTACCAACTTTTAAACTCGTCGAATTCAGAATTTTCATTTCCGAGCCGCACGCGACCTCACCATGACCGGCTGAATTGAGTCAAACCGAAACGCGTGTGTTTTTCTCTTGGTTTTCCTTACCACTTCTTTACGGACCTCGTCCGTTTTAGTTTTCAGTGCTGTGCTTTAGTTTTGGCTACGTTTTTTCAACGATGACTTCCGGGGTTAAACAGACTGTGATCAAGTAAGTTATTATTTATTTTCACTTCGATATATAATTTGTTTTTGTTTATTTAGAGTTTTATTTATGTTATTAATTAGAGACAATATAAAATAAATAGTTTATTTCCAATGAACTATATATTTATTCCTAATTTATTATTATTTTATGTTATGTCTTCAATAATTATTATGATAGATACACTAAGGGGCCATAGAGTAACAGAAGAATTTTTTATGTGAAAATATTACAATTTGACTAATAATTAATCGTGGTCCCAAGCTTAATAGTAACCAAGACACGGTTGCATTTTTTTAATAATTTTTTTGAAAACTTTCACAATTTTGCTGTTACATGCACTTGGTGTCTCTTTAAAACCTCATAACTTTATACGACGTAGGATATCTTAAATTAAATGTAATAAATATTTTATCGATATTTGTCAAAAGCTATTTTATTGTTCTAAAAGCAATTAAATGTTCGATTTAATAAAAAATGCTACTTTCGACAGAACTGGTTGGGACAAACTACACGGAGATACTTTTGAGGGCACGGTATGGGGACAACTGCACGCATTAATAAACAAAAACCAACGACATGTTATTATACAAATTTTCTAGGACTATATGTTGTGAATTTCCAACAATCAAATCTGATAAAATATTTAATTGTTTTCGAACTATTGACATTTGAAAATTGTAGTTTTATCGATTTTCCCTTAGGCCAAAATAAACCGTTTCCTGGATTCGAACACTTTCGATTAAACCGAGAATTAGCATCAGAAGATTTCAATTTTGAAATGTCAAGTATTCGAGAATAAACGATTTTATGTAAATCGACCCTTAGAAATAAAACATTTAAATCTTAGCTCACCACGGCTCCCTGAGCAACCCTGTATATTTTATACTGCTTTCTTATCATAATTAAAACTAAAATGTTTCCCTTAACTTGAAGGGCTCGCGTTGCAGGGTTTATGAAACAACCTGTCTTTTCAATATTTTTGGGACCCTGTATATATTATACTGCTAAAACCTTATTTTATAATTTTATATCATATTATATATTTGAAATAAATTAGCAGTGAATGAAGTCAATTAATTTTGGAAATTCCAAAGAAACAGCGACAGGTACCGATTCGAGAACTCATTGGCCCCCTAGATGGCCAGATCTAAGTCCGTAAAGCTTTTTTTTGTAGTAGCCAAGACCAAACACATCCAGCCAAGCCCTTATTCAATGAGAAGTTAACCCGTTTACACCGCATTATTCGATAGGCTTTCGATTAAACCGTGAGAAGATGCCAATTTTGAAACGTGAATAGTTTGGGTTAGATAATTGTTTTTGCGTTACGTTTAGCAGTAAGTTAAGTGCAATCATTTTGAAAATTCCACAAAACAATTTGCTTTCCTCGATCGGTAGTCGAAAAGTCACTGGCCCCCTAAATCGCCAGATCTAAGTCCAGCCAAACTCTTCTTTTACAGCGCAAAAATTATATTTTTCTCAAAAATGTCAAAAAAAAAACATAGCTATTACCAGGGCTATTACATAAGTGCTAAAAATGTCACTAAAATTTTAGAAAGGCAAATACCACCCCATCTTAATTGATAACAATGACTTTTAAGTAGTCTTAAAAAAGTCTATGGGGAATTAGATCTGGCCAAGAAGTTCACGAATAGCTTCCTTCGCTATATAACTTTTCGGAAACTCATTGGGCCCGCTATATCTCCAGACCTAATTCCCTTAGACTTTTTTTTTGGTTCCTAACTCAAACTAACCCAGCCAAGCTCTCATTTAAAAATGTAAAGCTTTCGCTCACCACTACTCATTGAGCAACCCTTTATATTTCATATTACGTTCTTATCATAGATGTTATAACCTTAAAAAAAATTAAACTAGAGAAGTTTTTTTTAGCTTGCGGTGTTTATGTGGATGCCATCATCACACTTATGCATTAAATTAGCAGTAAATTAAATCAAATAATTTCGAAAATTCCAAAAAAAAAACAGTTCCCTTTCTTCGATCGACAACTCATTGGCCCTCTAGATGGCCAGATCTAAGTCCAGCCAAATCCTTCTTTTACCAGAAATTAACTTGTTTACCCCGCATATAGCTATAGGCTTAAAGCAGCCCAAACATTATATTTTTCTCAAAAATTCAAAAAAAAAATCCATAGCTATTACCGGGGCTATTACATAAGTGCTACAAATGTTAGCAAAATTTTAAGAACGCATATACGACGCCATCTGATACCTACACCGTCTTAATTCATAAAAATGGCTTTTAAGTAGTCCAAAAACAAAACTCGATGGGAATTAGGTCTTCTGATTTAGCGGACCAAGAAGTTCACGAATAGCTTCCTTGGATATATAACTTTTCGCAAACTCATTGGGCCCGCTAAATCTCCAGACCTAATTCCCTTAGACTTTTTTTTGGTCCTAACCCAAACTAACTCAGCCAAGCTCTCATGTATGTAAAGCTTTCGCTCACGACTACTCATTGAGCACCTCTTTATATTTCATATTACGTTCTTATCATGGATGTTTTAACTTTCAAAAAAAATTTTAGCAGAGGCGCATCCGAATTATTTTTCATTGGGGTTTAGATGCGTATAGGCATCTATATACAGGGTGTCCAGAAACTCTACCTACAAACTTTAAGAGATGATTCTGCATTAAAAAATAAGAAGAAAAGTTCTAATAAACATAGGTCCGCAAACGCTACGTTTCCATGATACAGGGTGTCAAAAACAATATTTTAAGTCTTGAATTTTTTTAAATATCTGGAAAAGGGCTCAGTAGCAAATTATGAAATTTGGTACGCGGATTACTATCGTAAAAAGCAATTACCGGAATGTTAGAATTATAAAATTATTTAAACCAGTAGCGTAGATCCACGGATGTGAGGTTATATTTTTTCCCAAAATTTCGACGCCAATGAATTAATTCCTAAACTTTTATTGCTTTATGGTAGCTTCTACTTTTCCTGCATCAATAGCATAACAGCAGTTCATACAAACACTTATTTTGATGTATTTCTATTTCTATGTTACTTTTACTGTCTGATTCCTGCTTTAATACAACATTGATAAAAACGAAGAGTTTCAGTTAATTTAAAATAATTAGAAAACGAGACCCTTTATGAGAAAAGTTCAAGAGAGCATTTCTTTCAGGAAATGTAGAAACTACCATAAAGCAATAAAGGTTTTGAAATTAATTCATTGGCGTGAAAATTTTGGGAAAAAATATAACCTCACATCCCTGGATCTACGCTACTGACTTAAATAATTTTATAATTCTAACATGCCTGTAATTGCTTTTTACCGGGAATCCGTATACCAAATTTCATAATTTGCTATTGAGCGCTTTTCCAGGTATTTAAAAATTAAAGAAATAAAATCATTTTTTGACACCCTGTATCATGGACACGAAGCGTTTGCGGACCTATGTTTATTAGAACTTTTCTTCTTAATTTTTGATGAAGAATTATCCCTTAAAGCTTGTCGGTAGAGCTTCTGGACACCCTGTATAGTGTGTGCCATCTTATCCATTAAATTAGCAATAAAATAAGTCAATTCCAAAACATCAGTTCGCTTCCCTCGATCGGTACCTATTCGAGAACTTATTGGCCTCCTAGATTGCCAGACCTAAGTCCAGCCAAACCCCTCTTTTACGAGATATTAACCCGCTTACACCGTATATTTCCATAGGCTTAAAACAGCGCAATAATTATAGTTTTCACAAAAATACGATAGCTATTACCGGGGTTATTACATAAGTGCTGAAAATGTTATGAAGGCAAATACTACGCCATCTGATATCTAAACCGCCTTAATTTACAGAAATGACTTTTAAGTATGTAGTCCAAAAAAAAGTCTATAGGAATTAGGTCTAGCGATTTAGCAGACCAAGAAGTTTACGAATAGCTTCCATGGATATATAACTTTTGTAACTTTTTTTGGTTCCCAAACAGACCCAGCCAAGCTCTCATTTAATGAGAAGTTAATATGTTTACACCGTATATTTTTATAGGCTTAAAAAAAAGGTGAAATGTCGATTTTTTTAACAGCGTAAAAATTTTTGTTTCTCAAAAATATAAGGAAAATATCATACCATCTGATACCTAAACCGCCTTAATTTATAAAAATGACTTTTAAGTATTCCAAAAGAAGTTTATGAGAATTAGTTTTGAGGACTTAGCGGACCAAGATGTTCACGAATAGCTTCCTTCGCTATGTAACTTTTTGGAAACTCGATGGACCCGCTAAATCTCCAAACCTAATTCCCTTAAACTTTTCATTTAATGGGAACTTAATCCGTTTACACCGCATATTTTTATAGGCTATTTTAGCTTTCTTAAAAATGTCAGAAAACGACATCTATTACAAAAGTGCTAAAAATATCACCAAAATTTTAGGAAGGTAAATACCACGCCATCGAATACCTAAACCGCCTTAATATGTAGCCTTTTAAAAAAGTCTAGGGGAATTAAGTCTGGCGACCTAGCGGGCCAAAGACATGTAACTATTCGGGAACTATTTTTTTGTGGTTCCCAAACAGATCCAAGCTTTTATTTAATTTGCAATTAACACGTTTACACCGCATGTTTCAATACGTCTTAAAATAGAGATGCTCTTTCGGAAAATTAGTTAACGGGCACAAAATTTTTAGGAAGACAGATGGCGTGGGCCATCTGATTTATAGACATGACTGCCTGTCTGAGTAGCCCCACAAAAAATAAATCAACAAAAATTAGATCTGGCAATCCAGCGGGCCAAAGAGTTCCCTATTTTCAATGATCTATTTCTGTGGAAAAAATTCAATTTTCGTCTGCAGGTATTTGATATTTTATGATCGTTTTCGTCAAGGTATTCTTTAAGTTTAAGTAAACCAACAAAAAAAGTTTAAGAGAATTATGTCTGGCCATCTAGCGGGCCAAGAACATGTAACTATTCGGGAATTGCATTTTTGTGGTTTCCCAGTTTTTATTTAACGTGTAATTAACACGTTTACACCGCATGTTTCAATACGCCTTAAAATAGAGCTGAAATGCCGCCTTCCGGAAAATTAATTATTGCGCACAAAAATTTTAGGAGACAGATACCACGCTACATGATTTATAGAAAT